>JANIVZ010000018.1:0-186604 GCA_030578175.1 Dujonia santamariae
TAACAGGCGAAGGGCTGTAGTGATTTTCCAGGGATGTTCCTTCCTATTACTGAAAAATACGTATAAGAACTCTGCATGCATGCAAGCAATTCTTAATTTATCATCATCCCCACCGGATAAATGCGAATTAAAGTCCTCAGATGTAACTTAATTTTGCGTTTATTGTTTCCATTCCATTATTTTCCCCTGCCTTGAAAGGCAGCGGAGGTAGACTGCTTGTGATTACTTTTCAATGCAATTGCCCTTCCTCTCCGGGTAGGCGCCAGCAGAGCGTCTTGAGATGTAAGTACTTGCTTTTCCTTCCCTTTCCTTTCTTTTCATATCCTTAAATAATTCCTTTAGTAGTTATTGTTTCCCATGCCGCTATTCCGAAATCGATCACAACATTTTGTTCTAGGGGTAGATAAGTGGGAGATGAACGGAGAGTTGGTCGCCTCTTTAATTAATTTAATACTACAATATTATTAATATTACTTAATAGTTTATTAAAAGTCTAATTTGAACTGAGACTAACTATGTACCAATAATAATCTTGGAGTAATTACCGAGATTTTATGCATATTAATGTTGAATTGGTGTTTCACTGTTGCCGTTTGATGTTGGTGGATTTTACCCGGTTGGGTTTTTTTTGGTTAATTTATTCGTAACCAATTAGTGCATCAAAACTTTCCACTTTAATACCTTTAAATTCAGAATTAACTTGATGGGTTGCAAGGTGTAACCTTAAAAGTTTATAACCTCACATTCTAAAGTTGTTTCATCAATTAGAACTAATTGTCCAGACTCAGAGAACTTAGGAACACTAACAACAGTTACACTTAAATTAGATTTATCCTTGGTAGCAGTACCATACTCATTGAAATACACTTTATCCCATCCAAATTTATCTTGATTCCCGGCGAAAAATATATGTGGGGTTTCGCTTACAGTAAATGGATCTGAATTTTCAAATGGGTAACAATATAAAGTATCTGGCGCCGATGGCGCAATATTTTGCCATTTTAAACAATACTCTAAAAGTACAGTTTCCAATCTATCTTCACCAATCTCATTGATTTGATCTCTTGTAAGGTATCTCTTGATATCATCAATGTTTTGGCCAGATGATCCCAAAATTTTTAAACCAGATCCAGATTCAAACCATGTCGGATTGGTAACTGATTGTAAATTTTCTCCGCCAACATATTGTTTATTTTTCTGTAAGAATGCTCTATGCAATGGTTGCTGGGGTAAACATATTTCACCGGGATCATTGTTACCTGGCATAATAGTTATCGGTATTGTGGGCAATAAATCTTGTAAAAAATTATCAAATTCTTTAATATTGTCAACGTTTAACTTTGAAACATTTTTTGAACCAAAGTTTAAGCTTGAAATAGATGAATCTAATGACTTAGTTTCTGGTGATATTGAGTTACCAGCAATAATTAATCTTGAAATATTCTTACTTTTCTCAATCTCGTTAATACCACCAATCTCACCACTTAAGAATTCCTTTAACAAATTGATTTTTAAGTTGGATTCACTTTCAACTGACATATTTAACCCAGAAACAATTGCAATCTTTCCTCCACCATTTACTTTTTTACTCAAACTTTGTTCAACTATGGTTGGATACATAATATCCATAACTTCAAAAATCCCTGCTTGTATTTCAACTCCCAAAATTGCAACAATACAACCAGAAACTAAAAGATTCTTTCTAAAGAAATAATCGTTATGCAATATAGCTCTACCACTTTCATCTTCAAGCATTACCAACCCTGCACCAGCGCTGGATTTAATTTCCTCTTCTGTAACGTAAGAAGTTGGTAACGTTGGTAAAGTGTCATCAACTCCCTTTTCAACATCTTTCAAGATATTCAACTTGTTGTGTAAATCGCTAAACACTGTACCACTGACCCAGCACAATTCACCACTGGTAATATCTAAAATCTTATCCTTCTTGAACACAGTTCTTCCTTCTATTTTCTTTGTACCGTCCCCCCATTTTCTCATTGCGTTGGCATCAACTCTTTTTTTCAATGTGTTCAATCTGTACTGGTACATTGAGTAAAACTGCTTATTGTATTTCCTGTCAGATGCTTTCAACAGGAAAGCATCATTTGCTTTTAACAGACTTGGAATTCTTTCTCCAGCACCAACAGAATCAGTTATCCCTTTGTTGATATATTCTTCCATTTTTTATCTTTGACTTCTTTTGGCTATCTGCTACAAGTAGTGTTAACTATTCATCTTTAATTAACGCGTTATTTTCAAAAAAGTAGACACTTTCATTTTCGTGTGCGCGTTTGCTCGCGCGATTTCGCAACATAGTCATCGCACAAATCAAAAGTCTGTTTAGTCTAACACTACGCAACTTACAAGTAAACTACAGTTAGAGGTATTCTAATTCTAATTCTAGTTCTAATACTAGATATACTGGGGGTTCTCGATTATGCGTGTATTAATTTTCTATTTTTTTTGTTTTTCTCCTTTGGTTTTAATCTTAATCTATAGGGACGATATTTTATTTAGTGTCTCTTCTTTGCTTCTTATGCTTCTTTTCTATAGACTTCCCACTTGCACCAATTGTTATGTTAACCTTTGGAGGCACATCAAATCCAAATGACTTTGCAACCTTAACAAGATCTAACTTGTCAATTTGATATACAGTCTTTAAATGATGAGATGAATAAGCTTGTAAATATGATCTGTAACCATCCTTTGCAGATTGGTGTAACCAGTAGTTACTCTTGATTAATTTGGATAATTGTGATTGAACATTGGCAATCTTATCAGTTGGGAATTCGTATTCATTAAGTGGTACATTGGCGGCCTTTAAGTATCTTAAGAAACCCAATTCTGATGGAGTAAGGAACATTAACGATCTACCCTTACCGTTGGTACCTCTAGCAGTTCTACCTACTCTGTGAATGTAATCTCTTGGATCATCAGGTGGATCGAATTGAATAATCCAATCAACTGCTGGGATATCTAACCCTCTAGCAGCAACATCGGTACAGATTAAAATACCTTGCTTAGCATTGCAGAATTCAAAGAAAGTGTTTGTTCTCTTTTGTTGCTTTTGCTTTCCGTGGAGATCTAAAACTGGTAAATCAATATAATTTAATAATTCACCAAAATATTTAACACAGTTACATGATGATAAGAAGACAATAATCTTCTTTTTTACGTTTCTCTTTAAGAATGAGAATAATAATAAGAATCTTTTATCTGATTCACAAACAACGTAACCTTGTTCTAAACCATCAGCAGTCAGTGCAGCGGTTTCTGGAACTACATTGATATATAATGGACCTGGTCTTAATGAGATTCTTGCTAAATCTTCAACCTTGGTGGTTTGTGTAGCAGAGAATAACATAGATTGTCTTTCATCCTTTGGTAAGATTTTAATAATTTGTTTCATCTCTTCTTCGAAACCAATTTCTAAAATTCTATCAGCTTCATCAATAACTAAAGCCTTCAAGTTCTTGAAAATGAAACCAGGAGTATTTTGTAAATGATCCAATAATCTACCTGGAGTAGCAATTAATAAGTTAACACCTTTCATCAATTTTTCAGCTTCTTGTCTTCTGTTGGCACCACCAATTACAATACCAAAGGTTTGAGTATGATGTTGCATTAATTCTCTAGCTACACCAAAAATTTGTAAAGCTAATTCTCTAGTTGGTGAAACAACAATTACACCGGTACCATTTCTTGGCTTGAATTTTAATGAGTAAAGCATTTCAATGGCTGGGATCAAAAATGCTAAAGTTTTACCAGAACCAGTCTTGGCAGCACCAAGGACATCACGACCTGCCAATAAAGGTGGGATAGTTCTAGCTTGAACTTCAGTCATCTTGGTGAATCCCATATCTTGGATAGCACGTAAAGTTGGTTCAGAAAGTTCAATGTCAGAGAAGGAGGTGGAAACAGGAGCTTGACCATCTGTTGGTGGAGTTGTAAGTGAATTGTTTACCTTTGGTTTGGTGAGTTGTTTGAGTTTTTCATCACTTTCTTCACCTTTAACAGTCTTCTTAGATTTCTTAGCAGTTGGGTCCTTAACATCTTCACCAAGAAGTTGTGCAACTTCGTCAAAATCTTCATCAAGCTCATCGACTAACTTTTCATTATCTTCAACTTCACTTTCACTTTCTTCCTCTTCGTGGGTTCTCTTCTTGGAAGGAGCAGCCTTAGTAGCAGTTTTACCGGATGGCTTCACAGCCTTAACCTTTGACTTTGTTACTTTAGCCATATTATTGAAAATAATTCGGTTAATTCAAGATTTAAAACTATAGAACAAGTTAGCTTTTGTATTTGCAATATCTCTTTTTTTTTTTTTTGCCCATCCCATTTTTCAGATGCCATCGCAGTACTGCAGGATATGTTTTTTTGTTTATATGCAGATTATGAAATGGCTGTAAAAGGGTGCTTAAGTAGTAGAAGAGCAGCTCATGATTACCCAAAAACAATTCATTCTTGCAATATCTGTCATGTAAAAGAGATAAATAGAATCATAGTTATAAACAACGTATAATATTTTGATTAGTCTTAGCCTCAATCTTTTTTTAGCTACCTAAAAGATTAAACACAGTGAGATAAATAACAAAAAAATATACTAATGATAATCTGGATAAGCAGTAGCCATTGTATTGTCAGGATTATTTTTCTTTTGTTTTACTTTTAACATATATGTGAAACAGATATCTTACTGTTTATTACATTCATAATTTGAAGACCTGGAAATGTACTAATTTTGTAATTTAATCTAAAATAAACTGGTGTACGGGTTATCTGATATGTCTCTCTCTGATATTTCTATGAATCATAATTGCGGTACTGAAAAAAATAGGTGCAGCAAACTGTCTTGAATATGTTTGCCACACTTCTTCTTTTCTTTTCTTTTCTTTTATATTATAATTATATTTATACATACATACGTAAAAGAATTTAATTGAGATGGCTGCTTACACTGTGACACTGACGTCCTCGTACATGCAGGCAATGGCGCCTATGATAGAGATTCTTAACTCTATGGAATTCAAAAATCAAGATAAAGTACCCAGTTTTAAATTTGAAGATCTCGAGAAACAAAAGAAGAAAGTTAATGCCATAAATAAGATCTTGGATAGATTCAGCGAAGTGGACACTAGTATTTTGGATGAAGTTGAAGATGATATTGATCCTAATATAAAAATCTTAGAAAATATTGAAGGAAAGTGTTCTGAAATTGGTAGAGCCAGAGGTGACAGCGGAGACGAGGTAATCCAAAGTGTACGATCTATTTTAGCAACAATTACAAGCGAAGAAGAGTTACAATCCTCGCTATTTGATATATTGGGGTTTGAGGAATTTGAATTGATTTCTAAAATTATTCAGCATAAGGACTTAGTGAGGAATCATCCTCGTGCCACCACTATCGGTGATGATAGAGATGGCGCTCAAGGGGACATAATGCTATCTCCAGAAGAAAGAGCTCAAATGATTATTGATAGAGCCGAAAGAACAAAACATCAACCTTTGCTACCAAAAATGGTCGGGAGCCAGAAATACCCCCATGTGTTTAAGAAATTAGACGGTGCATTGGGTCATATCCCTGGGAAGTCTTTGGCATTACCCCAAGGGACAACGAGAGAAAGTTTTGGGTCTCATGAAGAAATTAGCATACCAGCCACCGAGTCGAATGTCAATAAGTGGATATCCGATAAACAATTGGTCAGAATAGCAGATTTGGATTTTCTTTGTAAAGGGACATTCAAAAACTATCAAACATTAAATAAGATGCAAAGTTTGGTTTTCCCAGTTGCTTACAACACAAATGAAAATATGTTGGTTTGTGCTCCAACTGGTGCTGGTAAGACTGATGTAGCTCTTCTAACTATCTTACATACAATAAACCAATTCACCAGTGAAAACAGTGTTAACGGTGGTGGAGAGATCGATGTTGATTATGACGAATTTAAGATTATA
Source organism: Dujonia santamariae (assembly GCA_030578175.1). NCBI lineage: Eukaryota > Fungi > Ascomycota > Pichiomycetes > Serinales > Debaryomycetaceae > Dujonia > Dujonia santamariae. The sequence goes on from JANIVZ010000018.1 coordinate 5,956, forward strand.
TATGTTGCTCCTTTGAAAGCATTAGCAGCAGAAATTGTTGAAAAATATTCCGAAAAGTTAAAATGGTTAGGAATTCACGTCAGAGAGTTGACCGGGGATATGCAATTAACTCGTCAAGAGATTGCAACCACTCAAGTTATTGTTACCACTCCAGAAAAATGGGATGTTGTCACCAGAAAGCAAAGTGGTGACAATGAATTAGTTTCTAAAGTAAGATTACTTATCATTGATGAAGTCCATTTATTACATGAAGATAGAGGGTCTGTAATTGAAACTCTTGTTGCCCGTACTTTAAGACAAGTTGAAAGTACTCAACTGATGATTAGAGTGGTCGGTCTCTCTGCAACATTGCCAAACTTTATGGATGTTGCAGACTTTTTAGGGGTAAATCGTCAAGTTGGGATGTTTTATTTTGATCAAAGTTTTAGACCATGTCCATTGAAGCAACAATTAATTGGTGTCAGAGGTAAAGCAGGTTCTAAGGTTGCAAGAGAGAACATTGATAGAATTTCTTACGATAAATTAGTTGAACATGTATCGAAGGGATTACAAGTTATGGTTTTTGTTAATTCAAGACGTGATACTGTAAAGTCAGCGCAAACTTATATTGATATGGCGAGATCACATCATGAAGAAGACATTTTTGACTGCTCACAAGATTGTGATAGCTATGAAAAATTTGTTAGAGAAATGAATTCATCAAAGCAAAAGCGAAATAAAGATATGAGAGAATTATTTAGCAGTGGATTTGGTATACATCACGCAGGGATGCTAAGAACTGACCGTAACTTGACTGAAAAATTATTTCTTTCTGGTGCAATTAAAGTCTTATGCTGTACTGCTACATTGGCATGGGGGGTTAATCTTCCAGCAGCAGTAGTCATTGTTAAGGGTACCCAGCTTTATGATTCCAAGCAAGGTGGTTTTGTTGATTTGGGGATATCTGATGTTTTACAGATTTTTGGTCGTGCTGGTCGTCCTCAATACGATGAAAAATATGGTACCGGTATACTTTGTACTACAAGCGATAAAATTGATCATTATGTATCATTGTTGTGCCAACAACATCCGATTGAATCGAAATTTCTTGATAAATTGGTCGATAATTTAAATGCAGAAATTTCCCTAGGTACTGTTACCAACATAGATGAAGCTGTTTCATGGATGGGATACACCTATATGATGGTGAGAATGAGGCAAAACCCTCAAGGTTATGGGATTAAATGGGATGAAATCCAAAATGATCCCTTATTAATTGGTAAGCGTCACGATATGATTACACTGGCTGCTAGAAGACTTCACTCTTTGCAAATGATTGTATTTGATGAACCAACTGGATCATTGATTCCTAAAGATCTTGGAAGAGTTGCATCTGATTTTTACTTACTAAACAACTCTATTGAAATATTCAATCAATCAATGAACGAACGAGCCACTTTGGCTGATGTTTTAGGGATGGTTAGTATGAGTAGTGAATTTGATGGGTTGAAATTGAGAGAAGAAGAAAAAAAGGAATTAGAACAATTAGAAGAAATTGTTCCTTGCCAAGTTGCTACCAAAAAATCAAATATTAGAACGAACAAAGCAGCAGCAACGGCATCATCAGGGAAACCCGGGGAAAAAGAAGATGATGGAAGCACGGTCGACGATGGATCCAAGACAAATATTCTTCTTCAATCATACATTTCTCAATCTAACATTAGCAACTCTGCGCTTCTGTCAGATAGTAACTATGTTGCCCAAAATTCTGCAAGAATTTGCCGTGCGCTTTTCCTTATTGGTATAAACAGAAGATGGGGTGATTTTCTGAGGGTTATGCTTTCCCTTTGCAAATCTGTTGATAAAAGAGTTTGGAGTGACTTTGATCATCCGTTAGCACAGTTTGATCTCCCAGAGCAAATATTGAGACAGATTAGACTGAAAAATCTTCCAATTCAAGAATTAAGAGATATGGATTCCGGTGAATTGGGTGAATTAGTTCGTAATAATCGCATGGGATCTGTTCTTTATAAGCTTTTGGGAAAGTTCCCCAGCTTGGAGATAGAATCGGAGATTTTCCCAGTTACAAGCAATGTTATGAGAATCCATCTCGATATCGAGCCTGACTTTCATTGGGATGAAAGATATCACGGTGGTGCCCAAATGTTTTGGGTAATGGTTGAAAGTCAACCAAACCTACAAGAAGTTATTAACGCTGAAGACGAAGAGCTTACCAGAGCCCAAGCAAATGCTATGATCGCTCCGTTACTTCATGTTGAAAAAATTATCTTAAACCGTAGACTGATGGGACACGCTCATTCAATGGATTTCATGATCCCATTACTGGATCCTCTTCCTTCTCAAATAGTTGTTAGGATTGTATCTGATTCATGGATTGGATCTGAAACATTGCATACTATCCTGTTCCAACATCTTATCCGTCCTCTGAATGACACGATAAGAACCAAACTTTTGAGGTTACAACCTTTACCACTTTCAGCATTACAAGATCCTGATGTCGAATACATTTATAAATCAAGATTTCAATATTTCAATCCAATGCAAACAATGACTTTTCATTCATTGTATAATACTAATTCTAGTGTTTTTGTTGGTTCACCTACTGGTTCAGGGAAGACTGTTGTTGCAGAATTGGCAATTTGGCACGCGTTGAGAGATTTCCCTGGCTCAAAAATTGTTTACATTGCTCCTATGAAAGCGCTTGTAAGAGAAAGAGTTGACGATTGGAGGAAAAGACTTTGTGGTAATAATAGTCCTAAACGTTTAAGATTAGTTGAATTAACAGGTGACTCTTTACCAGAAGCAAAGGATGTCAGAGAAGCTGATATAATTGTCACTACACCGGAAAAATTTGATGGTATTTCAAGAAATTGGAAAACACGTAAGTTCGTTCAAAAGATTTCCTTGGTTATAATGGATGAAATTCATTTATTGGCCAGTGATAGAGGTCCAATTTTAGAGATGATTGTCAGTAGAATGAATTATATTTCGCTGCAGAGAGCTTTGAAGGATAAAGAAGAAGAGTTACTCCCCGAAACCCAAAAGACGAATAGTGGACTCAAAGATATTAGATTACTTGGAATGTCAACAGCTGTTTCCAATGCCATGGATATGGCAGGTTGGCTTAGAGTTAAAGAAGGTTTGTTTAATTTCTCTTCCCTGGTTCGTCCTGTCCCCCTCCAAATGTATATTGATGGGTTTCCAGACAATTTAGCATTTTGTCCACTAATGAAAGCAATGAACAAACCTGCATTTATGGCCATCAAACAGCACTCACCTGATAAACCTGTCTTGATTTTTGTTGCCTCTAGAAGACAAACAAGACTTACTGCTTTAGATTTAATCCATTTATGTGGTATGGAAAGTAATCCTAGAAGATTTTTGAAAATAGGTGATGACGAGATTCAAGAGTATATTTCCAAGGCAAAGGATGACACCTTAAAGTTGTCCTTACAGTTTGGTATTGGTTTACATCATGCCGGTTTAGTAGAATCTGATCGTCAATTGTCTCATAAATTGTTTGAACTGGGTAAGATCCAAATTCTTGTGGCAACCTCAACTTTGGCCTGGGGGGTTAATTTACCAGCGCATTTAGTTATTATTAAGGGTACCCAATTCTTTGATTCCAAGATTGAAGGTTATAGAGATATGGATTTAACTGATATATTGCAAATGATGGGTAGAGCTGGACGTCCTGCTTTTGATACTAGTGGTACAGCCATAGTTTACACAAGAGAATCAAAAAAGACATTCTATAAACATTTTTTGAACGTTGGGTTCCCAGTTGAATCATCTTTACATAAAGTTCTTGATGATCACTTGGGTGCTGAAATTTCTGCTGGAACAGTTACAACAAGGCAAGAAGCTATGGATTTCTTGACCTGGACTTTCCTTTACCGTCGTGCTCATAACAACCCCACATACTATGGAATAGAAGATACACTGAGTTTTGGAATTCTGAAATATTTAGCTGGATTGATTGATGCTACAATTGAGAATCTTATTGAAAGTAGATGTGTATTAAACATGGGTCAAGATGGAAAATTGATTGCAACACCATTTCTTCATATTTCATCGTATTATTATTTATCCCATAAAACAATGAGAAATATCACAGGGAAATTGAAACCCGACTCTAATTTCAGAGAATGCTTGAGATATCTATGCGAGGCTACAGAATATGATGAATTGGCAACTCGTCATGGAGAAGAATTGATTAACATGGAGATGTCTCAAGCCATGAGATACCCAGCGGAAGACTTGGACAAAGAATTCCTTTGGGATCCCCATGTGAAAGCATTCTTATTACTCCAAGCATTTATGAGTCGTGTTGAACTTCCAATTGCCGATTATGCCCAAGATACGGTTGCTGTGTTGGATCATTCTTTGAGAGTCTTACAAGCTTACGTAGATTCTGCTGGTGAAATGGGGTATTTGCAGAGCGTATTAACATTTGCTGAGATGATGAGATGTATCAAGTTACGTTCCTGGTATGATGTTGACCCAGTAGAAGCGGCTTTACCGGGTGTCACAGGCACCAGCAGTGAAGTTTCCAGCTTGAAAGATGTTGGCAGAATGGATAAAAAGCAATTGTACCTGTTGGCAAATAAGTTAGGTGTTCGCTCCGATGTCAGGAATGAATTCATTAAAGTTGCTCTGACTTTACCTACTGGTAATTTTTCAGCCTCAGTGGTGGATGATGTTGTGCATGTGGAATTCAAGCACGACAATGAACCATTGACTAAAGAATTTAGAGTGTATTGTCCACAATTTCCTAAAGACCAAAGAGAATCCTGGTTTGTAATTTTATGTGATTTGAAAGAGCAGGAATTATTTCTACTCAAGAGAGCTTCTCCCAAGTTGCAAGGTAGAAAGGGGGTGGTAACTTGTGATTTAACGCTTACCGATGATATTCCAAGTGGTAAATACAAGGTGAAGTTTGTTAATGATGCCATTGGTTTAGAATATGAGCAAGAGATAGAAATTGAGTAGTAAACTCCTATTGTTGACATTGCTTTTTTTGCTTGGTTATTTGTTTATGCAATTTATTGTACAGTCTATATATACACCTATTCAAAGAATTCATCATCTTCTTCATCGTCTTCTTCCTTCTTGACTTCTTGCTTTTTGCTCTTGGTAGTTGGTGCATCAATCTCTTCAATTGGCTTAACATTAGAGAAGATAGTGGTGTCAACCTTAAGGGTCTTACCAGCTAAGACGTCTTCAAATGTGAATGGTAACTTGCCATCATCCATAAGCTTTTCTACACCTTTACGAAGTTCTCTTTTTCTTTCTTCAGTTAATTGCATACCCTTCTTAGCCTTTGGGTTATTGATAGTGGCAGCATCTTCACCTTCCTTAGCATTTGCGTATAAGGAAATATATTTTTCTTCCTTAGGGAAAAGAACAACGTAGGCAACATCAATTTCACAGTGATGTACCACTTTTCTAGCCTTTTTGATCTCTTTTCTTACTTCAGTCTTAGAGACTTCTTCTACTGTTTTCATGGCTTGCTTTAATCTTCTTATAGCCTTCTTCTTTTCAAAGAATCGTACCATATGGTATTTCTTAGCAATTATCTTGGCCTTTGAAGATTGTTGGGTGTTGGCTAAGTCAACTCTAAGAGCCTTCAATGAACGCTCATTATCAACTCTAACATGAGCTGGAAGGTTATCTTTCTTTAATAATCTTTCGGTATCTCTTATTTTTTTCTTTAATTTAGCTGCACCTGCTCCAAGAACATCTCCTGCAGAATTGTTAGTGTTATTATTGTGTCTATGATTATTTCTTTGGTGGTGGCCGTGACCACCATTCTTTGGATTGTGTTGCTGTCTACGATTTGAAGCTTTTGAATCAACCATTTTGCTTTATTTCACTGTAAGGATTAGTCTATGTAGATTGAATAAATCGATGAGTTAAAAAAAAAAAAAAATTGAGATGAGCTTAAAAAATGCGATGCGGAGGGCAGATATTCATCGCAGACTGCATCCAATATTGTTACTACTCAATATACTACTCAATATACTGATACGCTGGAATTGAACTACGTATAATATAAACAAATATGGTATACAAAATCTAAGTATTAATTTAAAAATTACTATCCTTTAATTTTCTTGTTTTTTTTATTTTTGTAAAATAGCCAGACCAAGGAATAATAGTTCAGTAAAAAGTGGTTGTTTCCCAACTGCAAACAGTGATTTTGCACCCATTAACTCTATCTTCTCCAATGCCCATTTTTCCATATTAATTGAAAGAAAAAAAATACAGAATGAGAGGATGTTATTAAATAAGAAGTACTTCGGATTCCAAATATATATGGATTCAACACTCTAGTTTTAACATTGCCCCGAATTCTTAAGATTGTCGAAGAGAAGCCTAGCTAAACAAATAAGAATACTGTAGCTGTCTGCATATAAGTACATATTGCGCATCTATATGAGAAGTTGGTTAGTGGTGGTATATGGAAAAAAAAAAAAAGGTATAGGTTTGAACCAAAGAAAGACTTAACTCTAGCTAAAGTCAAACGTGGAAAATGGGTATTTTAGAAAAGATCGCTCAAATTCAAGAAGAGTTGGCCAGAACTCAAAAGAATAAGGCCACTGAATATCATATTGGTCTTTTAAAGGGGAAATTAGCCCGTTATAGAAGAGAATTATTAGAGCCACAACCAGGTCAAGGTGGTGGTGGTGGTGGTCAAGGTTTCGAAGTTGCCAAAGCTGGAGATGCTAGAGTTTCATTAATTGGTTTCCCATCGGTTGGTAAATCGTCATTTTTGAACAAGGTTACTAATACCAAGAGTGAAGCTGCTAATTATGAATTCACGACTTTAACCTCAGTTGGAGGTATTTTAGAATATAATGGTGCTGAAGTTCAAATTGTTGATTTACCAGGGATTATTAAAGCTGCTGCTCAAGGTAAAGGTAGAGGTAGACAAGTTATTGCTGTGTCGAAGACTTCTGATCTTATCTTAATGGTTTTAGATGCGACAAAGGGAGGAGATCAACGTTCTATCTTGGAACATGAATTAGAATCAATGGGGATTAGATTGAATAAGACTAAACCAAATGTATCTATCAAATTAAAGAAAACTGGTGGGGTTAAAGTTAATTGCATTACACCACCAAAATTTATTAATGAAAAAATTATTGCAGCATTATTGAAAGATTGTAAAATTCATAATGCTGATGTTATGATACGAGATGAAAATATCACTATCGACGATTTTATTGATGTTATGAATGAACTGAGTATTTCATATATCAAATGCCTCTATGTTTATAATAAGGTTGATGCAGTTTCATTGGAAGAATGTGATAGATTAGCTAGACAACCAAATACTGTTGTTATGAGTTGTGAATTAGATTTGGGAATTGATGACTTAAAGGAAGAAATTTGGAGACAATTAGAATTAGTTAGATTGTACACCAAGAGAAGAGGTGAACTTCAACCAAACTTTGGTGAACCAATGGTTGTCCGTGCTGGTTCAAGTATTGTACAAGTTTGTGATTCTATCCATAGAGATATGAAGCATCAATTTAAGTATGCAAGTGTTTGGGGTTCGAGTGCAAAGCATTCTCCACAAAAGTGTGGTTTAAATCATTTAGTTAACGATGAAGATGTTGTCCAAATTGTTGCCAAATAATCTTGGGATAAACAAAATACTTCTTATGCCCAAATGGGTATTTGTTGGAGCACAGTACTGGGACTATTGAATAGGGTACTTTATATAAACTTAATACACATATAAATACAAACAAGTTGGAATTATCAATTGTAACGAACGTCCTCAAATTGACTAGATAAATTGAACATATTTTTTATATCAAATCACACTTCTAGATTACCACTTTTCAGTGATATGTCAAATTAAGGAGAAAAGGCCATTTATTGCTGCTTTTCTATCTATTCATTTTTATAGCGCGCGCGTTACGTATTTAAATATATACATATATTTGGTTCTGATTATCTAAATTTCTGACTCATATGTAAGGTTATAGAATGGCAGATAAATATAGCGGTCTCCCCGATATTGAAGATGGTCCTCAGGTATTTGAGAGTTCAGATGTCGAAGAAAATATAATAAGTGATGTTGAGAAGGATCAATTGGATTCGGATATTGATGAATCCACAACAAAACTTGGAGATGCTAAGAAACGATTTAATCGAGATTACATATCCGGAGAGATAACAATATGTGATTTTCTGGGTAATATATCGGCAAACCTTGGCTGTAGTGGTTACAAAGTTGGGCTGGTAAAGGAGACAACTGATGAAAAGTTGGCGAGAATTGCAAGAGAATTAGAAGAGATAAAGTTGGAAAATCTGAGTAAATCAGGTTCTGAAAAAAGTTCAAATGGAGTTGAAGTGAACAGATTAGTTGACGAGTTAGAGGGTCAATTGAATGGTAGAGCCGATGATATGTTGAATCCTTACGATACAAAGATCAAAGACTTATTTAAATCAGAGGTTGTGCTGAAACATGTGAAAACTGAGAGTAGCGACACCAGAGAGGCATCTCTATCGAAAACATCGCCTTCTCTTACTAGAACTCTCGAAATAGAATCAAGAATTAATCGCATAGAATCAATAATTGGCGAGACTAATGATTCAGATAATTTATCTATCCAAAGTCAGATTAATGAGCTTACTAGAAAGGCTAATCTAGTTTACAACCCTGAATATCATATAAAATCACTTGACGAGCAAATTCTGAAATTAAACAGTGGTGTCGAAAAATATCTTAGTAACCGGAGATTGGCATCCATAGGTAAGAAGGGAGAATCTACTACAATTGGTGAGCTGCTGGTATTAGAAAATAATAAAATTGATGAAATTTATCAGAGGATACCTGATTTTGATAAAATGAATTCCATGTTACCGAAGATAATAACGAGATTAAAGTCACTAAATATCGTGCATAACGAATTGGGCGGCTGTATTACCACCATAACAGACTTTGATAAAACATTAACTGAATTACAATTTGATGTTAAAAAGTGGGATGATTCTATAAATGATGTAAACGAGAAATTGGATCTACATGAAAAGCAGTTCGAGGAGAATAAAAAGGAGATAGAAAAATGGATCAAAGAATTAGAATCAAGTAATTAATGCAGAAGTAGATAATTTTTTTTATTTTAATATAGATGATAGTGACCTTAAAAAATGATTTTCATTCTTATTTTAATTACAAAAGAACAAATTTACTATTTCTATTTTTTTTTTATTTGGTCGATATATACTTATATATGTCTTTAGTTAAGAGTGTTAATAATTATAAAATTAACCTTTTCTACATCCCAAGACATTTTTATTTGCTGTAATTGATGTCTCGTGAATCTACCTGAACCTTCTTCCAGATCTTCCTGAGCATTTTTATCTTCTTTTAATTTTTTGCTAACTTGCGGAGCAACCTTGGTTTCAAATGTCAACATATTTAACCCTTGACTCAATTTTAAATCATATTGAAAGTTTAAAAATTTAGAGTCAGTTTCACTTTCGCTTTCAAAAATTTCCCCACCTGTATTTACTTCTTCATCATTGAGAAAAAGTCTACATTGGAAGTCTTCATCATTTGCTGCATTGACAAATTGGGCGTTACCATCTAATGATTTAATTTCCTTGAAGAGTTCATTCAATGATACCTTCAAGCTCACTAAGGAATTAGCATCTTGAGGTAACGTGATTGAATATGAAGAATCATTGTAACCTCTTGTTGGAAATTTGTACTCAAAGAGAACAGAATTAATTGGTTCGTGGGTTGGGAAAAGAGAGTATTTGACTTGTTTACTTGCCAGGAGCGCAGATAATGGCACAAACTCAGGTTGTCCTTGACTTATATTATGTTGAATTTGATTTGAAATTTGTGAGATAGTGTTGGTAGATGAGCATATACTCACCAGTTGAATGAACGAAGATTTTGGGTCAGTTGGATTCGAAGTCTTGCCAAGACTGTTGTATTCTTCGAAATTTTCTAGTTCGAAATTTTCCTTGCCACTTTCTTCCTTTATCTTTTCTACCACTTCTTCACCTTTTAAATCTTCTACCTCATCTTTGTCATCATCTTCTTCATCTTCTTCTCCTACTTCTGGAGTGTCTTCCTTTTTCTTTCTACCACGTCTCTCTATTTTTACACTCAATTTCTTTTCTGGAGCCTGAGGGGTTTTAATCTTAAGCTTTAAACCAGTCTTTTTGATTGGGGTGGCTTTCTTTAATAATTCTTCATACTTTTCTTCAAAGAAATTTTGTAAATTTTCAGAATCCTGGTAAATTAACGAGCCAGGGTCGTTATACAATTGAGCATTTGAGAAAATTAATAAAGTATCATCTTTGAAAGTGGCTAAGTTCTCTTCTATCGATTTCTTAGACAGGAAGTAATTCTTCTTTTTAAGATTAGCAAGAACTTTATTGAACGATGTTGGATTTTGGATAATTTTAAAGTAATCAGGGTATTCTTTGCGATCAATTTCATCGAGAAATGGGTCACTAAGAACCCCAAGACCTGGGAATTTATGATCAATGACAGTATCCAAAAGTGTAGAGCAAAGTTCAGGAAGGTCATCCACTGCAATAGTATGAGGCTCGTCATCCACTGGATCTTCGTCATCAATAGTGGCTTTCTTACCCTTGTTTGGCTTGAGCTTGAGTTGTAACTTTGGTGTTGCAACTGGAGATATCACTTCGTCAGAATCCTCTACCTCTCCTTCAATTTTCTCAATAACTAAATCTAAGATTTCCTTAGCATCGTTGGCAATCCACGAATCTGGATCGTTATATAAACTTGCATTATCATAAATTTGTTGGAAATCTGCGATAAACTCTGAACCATCAGTGTCAGAATATTTACCCTTTGACAATTTCTTTTGAACATCCTGAATAGTGAGTGGGTTCTCAACAATTGTGTAGTAATCAGGATATATCTTCTTAGAAGGTAATTTAATGAATGGATCAGCTAAAGTCCTGTCGCCAGACTCATCTTTAAGTTCCAATACTTGCTTGATTAATGGTTGATAGATTTTCGAATAATCAACTTTTGGTGCAGCCTTCTTAGTGACTGAGCCTGATTTTTGCTTTTTAGAAGGCGTTGATTGAGAAGATGATTTTCTCTTTGATGCCATTTTGTATAAGATGCTTGAATGGCTAACTTTTGGTTGTTTTAATCGAACTCTCTCAATGTTATGAAAATGATCGAGGTTGTTGTTTTTTGGTGGATTTTTTCTATGATAATACAGTGTCACTATATACAGGGGTTGATGTATTAGTTCCAGAGCTTATTTTGCATAGGAGCTAACAAACAACTGGGGTCTATCTCATTTATACACGGGTGACCAGAACGAAATAGAGCAAGATACTGTTGGGGGATATTGTATGTACTCCAGTAAAAGTATATCTTTGGAGATTAGATAATCCTACGTTTCCTAGTGGCCGGAGCCAAACAACACATGCGGGCCTACTACGACACTAAAAATTTATTTGAAGAGAAAGGGAAGAAATAGAGGTGATTTTTAAAAATGTAAAATATATTCACCAAGTAAAAACTACTGCTATTAGAATATCTGTTGATTCTTCTTCTTTTGTTTTGACATACTTTACGGTGTCGAGTTAACTCTGGTATGTATACGGATTTTTCATTTCCTGTATATGCACACACGCAATGGTCCTCCGATATCGCGATTGACTAATCTGCAACCATCTTCGGTGATTTCTCACTTCCGTGTCTTTACAAATTCTGTGATATCTTTTCGCCTTTATAGATTGGATTGGATTCTACGACTAGGTGTTTTTCAGTTGAAGTAGAATGTCGATTACTATTCTTTACGGATCGGAAACTGGGAATGCTCAGGATTATGCTGAGCTTCTATACAAGCGTCTTCAATATGCTTCACTTAAACCAACTTTATCTTCACTTGATGATTATCCCTTGAAAAAGTTAATCACCCATACTACAATCTTGATAATAGTTTGCTCAACTACTGGACAGGGTGAGCTTCCAAGGAATTCGAAGAATTTCATGAAATTCATATTGAAAAAGAAATTGCCTGACGACTTTTTAAACCATATTTCGCTTACCCTGTTTGGAGTTGGAGATTCACTGTATCCAAAATTCAATTTTGCTATAAAGAAGATTCATGCTAGATTGACTCAATTGGGGTGTAAGGAGCTATGTGGCAGAAGTGAGGCAGATGAGCAATCTTCCGAAGGCATTGACGGGTTCTATACTGAATGGGAATCATCAGTCATAGAAGCATTGAAGCAAGAATTCCCTAATCAGCTGCCACTTCCTGAAAATATTTTATTACCAGCTGAGCACAAGGTTAGCATAGATGTAGATGCTTCTAATGTAGTCGTTGATGACTTAATTGTCGATGAACAATCGGACTTGTTATATCTGGGAACTGTGGTGCAAAATGAAAGATTAACATCGGAAGATCATTTTCAAGACGTAAGACAAATAGCTATAGAAACTAAAGATACACTTAGCTATGCCCCAGGTGACACCTTGTCACTTTATCCAGTGAATGATGATCGCAGTGTGGATCTTTTACTTGACCTGCAACCTACTTGGAAACCGATCGCTGACAAACCATTATGTATTTCAAACCTAGAATCAATTAGTTCAATATTTCCCAGTGGCTTCCCAGTTCAACCATTAACGTTAAGACTGCTTATAAAGTATCACTTGGATATCATGTCTATCCCTCGTAGATCATTCTTTATGTCTTTATGGCATTTTGTTGATGGTGATGCCAACGAGTTCGCCGCCAGAGAAAAAGAGAAACTCCATGATTTCAGTAGTTTTGAAGAACCTGAAGATCTCTATGATTATGCAAATAGACCAAGAAGACTGATTTTGGAAACTTTGTTGGAATTTGAAAAGAATTTAACTATCCCAATAGAATTTATCTTTGACTTATTCCCTAAGATTAAACCAAGATTGTTCCTGATTGCCCTGCAACCGAGTCAAAATAGAGTTGAGATTGTGGTTGCAATAGTGGAGTATAAGACTATTTTGAGAAGAATAAGACGTGGCTTATGCACAAAATGGCTAAGAACAAAGGAAGTTGGCTCCAAAATTCAATTTACGATTCATAAATCCAATCTTAACTTTAGGCAGCTAAATCTGGATCAGACACCGGTTCCAATTTTAATGATTGCCCCAGGAACTGGGGTAGCACCAATGAAATCATTAATAGAATATGAAACTGATCAATCTACTAAGACCGAATTAGCACTTTTCTTTGGTTGTAGATTTTCCGAAAGGGATCACATTTTTGGCCAAAAATGGGAGGAGTTACAGAAGCAAAATAAATTGAATTATTTCCCCTGTTTTTCAAGAGACCCAACTTCAAAATGTAAATATGTTCAAGACAAATTGATCGAACAAGCTAAACTTGTTCTAGATTATATCGTCAACAAGAATGCAATTGTATTTATTTGTGGATCATCAGGAGCAATGCCACGACAGGTTAGAATGACATTAATTGAAATCTTAAAGAAAGGTGGCAAATTATCTCAAGAAGATGCTGAGGAGTATTTAAAATATATGGAAATTAACAAGAGATATATTCAAGAAACTTGGTAAAGAAGTTTACAAAAAATAGACTACTAGTATAGGAATACCCCAATAATATTTTATAAACATTAGTGTTTTCTAAATAAAGTAATAAATTTATAGAAATAAAATGGAAAAAATAGAGCATTGTGTATGAACTACATTTTTGGTTATCTACATGTATATTATTAATTTATTCACTGAATCTCCTATTCTCTAGTTAGCTTCATCGTCCTTAGCTAATTCGCTCTTGACACCGAAGTCACCATCCCAGCCGTTGGCAATCAAGTAGTTCTTAAACTTAACATCTTCCTCCATTAAATCTTCTTCCTTTAAGTGAGGAATAAAGAAGTAAGCAATTGTCATACCAAGAAGACCACAGATGGCGGCAATAATAAAAGTCCATTTCTTACCTAAGTGGACTTGAATTGGAGTGAAAGACTCAGTACCAACAACAGCACCAACTTTACCAATAGCAGCCGAGATACCGTAACAAGTACCTCTAACTGGAGTAGCAAATGATTCAGAAGAAGTTAAGCCCATCATGTTACCTGGACCTAAGTTACCAGAAGACATCATGAAACCATAGAAGATGATAAATAATGGAATGATCTTAGTGATCTTTTCAAAACCACAACCAACAATCAAACCGAAAATGATGTAACCTGAAAATCCAACCATTAAAGTGTACTTTCTACCAATTCTGTCACACAAGTAAGCACCAATTGGGATACCTGGGATAGCCAAAACACCTAATAATAAGGTCCATTCAGCAATTCTGTTTAAATCCTTTGCAGCAGCACCAGTTAAAACGGAGGAAATAATAGTTGAGGAGAAGATACCGTTAGGGAAGGTAACGAAATCGTACAAGAACCAACAACCACATGTACCGAGTAATCTTGGCCAGTAGTACTTAATTGCTAACCAGTATGGAACCTTCTTCTTAATAGCAGATTCCTTATATAATTCGGAGGTAGCCATCTTCATTCTGAAATAGAAAACTGATAATGGCCAGAAAGCACCAATGGCAAACATAGTTCTCCATAAGGCTTCGTAGTTGTCCTTGGTAATTTGGTGTACAATCAAGAAGATACAAAGAGCGAATGGACCACCAAGAGATAATGGTAAGTTTGTAACCAAGACAAAAGCACCACCTCTTCTCTTCATTGATTCGTTAGCGGCTTCGTTGGCAGCAACAGAGGAAGATGGATATTCAGCACCGATACCAAAACCAGTGATACCTCTGCAAACTGTCAACATCCATAATAAACCGTGAGTGGTCAGACCATGTGCAGCGGCACATAAAATAGTACCAAGAATAACAAATACAGTAGCAGTGACAATTGCCCACTTTCTACCCATGTAATCGGTGGCTACACCGACTGCAACTTGACCGAAAATTGTACCAACAAGAGAGGCGTTAGAGACTTGAGTTTTCATCATTGAAGTATAATCCGTAGGATATTCTCTAGTGAAGACAGTATTAAGCATAGTCATAACATTATTTTGATAACCATCAGAAATTAAAGCAAAACCAGAACACATTAAGATTAAGATATCTCTCCATTGGACACCCTTACTTAACCTTTCCTTTCTTAATTCAGCATCGTACTTGAAAGGTTGATCGTCACTGAGGGAACCATCAGATTCATATTCTTGTGCTTTAATAACGTTTGTTGAACCATCTTTGATGTGTTCTTCTGAGTATTCAACTCTTCCAGCAGCAGCAGCAGTAGACATTGTTGTATAAAGTGAAGAACTAAATAAGTGAAATTCCAACTCGAAATAGTTGGGAGCGGGGCCGACTTTATATCCAAATTGTTTTATAGTGGAGAAGATCAAGCGGCTTTTTGGGGTCGTAATCCGAGGCGGCTGAAATATAAATTGATATAATAAAAAGTTATTTTATTTTTCTTTTTCTTCTACATCAGCTTATTATTATCAAACGATTATAATCTTCAACACGTGTATTAGACCGTTAATGTAACCGACAGGTACTCGCTTAAATTATCATGGTGGTAAATTTCGATTGGGAACACGTTTAGCAACCAATTTAAGTTTCTGCACGAATAAAAAAGGTAAAAAAAAATAATTATACTCTTGTGCTGCTGGAAAGGTGCGGCGGAATTGGAAAATATTTGATTTGAACCACGTTTTGCAGTCTACTGCTCCTACTTGAAACGGTCTTGTGACCTTTGAAGAGCATCAAAACAATATGAATGATATACGTAGCAAACAATACTACATACAAGACTACATATATTCCGCTCTTTTCTGGTTTTGTAGCTGGCAGAAGGAGTGTGGGTGAATTTTGGTCCAGCGGAGTTCTGACTACACTAAAACCTTAATTTTAGAGTGTCTGACAGGGCTAAGAAGTTAATTAAAACACAGTCAGAGCAAAAATGGAATATGCATGGCAAGCTGATATTGAAAAACTTTGCTTAGCACACACATTTTAGTCTGCCAAAGGGTAGGTAGCTCTGTAAAGTAGCGATTTTAATATTTATATTATCCAGCACGGTTAATTTTGCATCCTCAAACTTCCCGAAATGTCAATTTTTGCATGGCTCACACTGATTTCCTCCTTTAAATTTCACCGAAAAAAGAGGAACATAAGAACATTTTTCTTGCTACATCTAGCTACATACATAATGTAACCCTTTGTTAGATCTGTGATTTATTCAACATTAATGCACCCAACCTTTTGAAAAAAGATGGTGTATCCGTTATTGTGAAAAAAAAAAATTATTATTGAAAAATTAATTAATAAATTAGGTGTGCGGAATTTTCTTCGTTGTGGAACAACCATGAGGGGGCGTGGCATCAATCGTAGAGGGGCTCATTTGTGCGCCTTACAACAGTACAATGAGAAACTACTATTCCATGCTCATCATCTTCGTATTCAAGAGAGTGGTCAATTCCGCTTATTGTCATATCATCTTTAGAAATTACCTTTTCCTTATTTCTAATCATTTTGAAAGCTTGGCATGTTACGCAGGAACACGGAAGATTGTTCCTAATCCCGACTGATGAGCCTTTAATTAACATAATGGGAATTTTCCTCTGATTTTTTCTATTATTATAGTGCTACTAAGACCTTAATTAAATACAAAATGGTACCTACCTAATTTCTAGATTGATTGTTAATGTATGTTTATGTATGTAAAAGTGTGCCTCACTGCATTTGAGATGAGATTTATTCTCAATTCAGAATGTGTAAGACTCGAGACTGCTTAAAGTCCAAGAAGGATGCAAGGGAACACAGCGGATAAAGAGGCTTAAGAAGGATGCAAGGGAACAAAGCGGATAAAAGGAATAGGTCGACAAAGAGGAACAATGATCCAAGTGTGGGCTTTTTAACAAGAGAACCAAGCTTACCAAGGGTCTACCTTAGCTTAAAGTAAGAGAGAGGAAGAACTTCAGTGTGGCTCTTTAATTATTATATTTTGCAGATCTCGCTAATTTTAAGAATATGCATGTACTAACTTACTATTTCAGCAGCAATTTCATTTCTACATGAAAAATCTAACAATTTGTTTTTGATTGTACATTTAACTTATAAGTATAGATCTAATTGGCTTCATCATCTTTAGGTTCGCTCTTGACACCAAATTCACCGTCCCAGCCGTTGGCAATCAAATAGTTCTTAAATTTAACATCTTCTTCCATTAAATCTTCTTCCTTTAAGTGAGGAATAAAGAAGTAAGCAATTGTCATACCAAGAAGACCACAAATAGCAGCAACAATAAAAGTCCATTTCTTACCTAAGTTAACTTGAATTGGAGTGAAAGTTTCAGTACCGACAACAGCACCTACTTTACCAATAGCAGCGGAAAGACCATAACAAGTACCTCTAACTGGAGTAGCAAATGATTCAGAAGAAGTTAAACCCATCATGTTACCTGGACCTAAGTTACCAGAAGACATCATTAAACCGTAGAAAATAATGAATAATGGAATGATCTTAGTGATCTTTTCAAAACCACAACCAACAATCAAACCGAAAACAATGTAACCAGAGAATCCAGCCATTAAAGTGTACTTTCTACCAATTCTGTCACACAAGTAAGCACCAATTGGGATACCTGGGAGACCTAAAACACTTAATAATAAAGTCCATTCAGCAATTCTAGTTAAATCAGTTGCAGCAGAACCAGTTAAAACGGAGGAAATAATAGTAGATGAGAAGATACCGTTAGGGAAAGTAACAAAGTCATATAAGAACCAACAACCACAGGTACCGATTAATCTTGGCCAATAGTACTTAATTACTAACCAGTATGGTACCTTCTTCTTGATAGCAGATTCCTTATATAATTCGGAGGTAGCCATCTTCATTCTGAAATAGAAAACTGATAATGGCCAGAAAGCACCAATGGCAAACATAGTTCTCCATAAGGCTTCGTAGTTGTCCTTGGTAATTTGGTGTACAATCAAGAAGATACAAAGAGCGAATGGACCACCAAGAGATAATGGTAAGTTTGTAACCAAGACAAAAGCACCACCTCTTCTCTTCATTGATTCGTTAGCGGCTTCGTTGGCAGCAACAGAGGAAGATGGATATTCAGCACCGATACCAAAACCAGTGATACCTCTGCAAACTGTCAACATCCATAATAAACCGTGAGTTGTCAGACCATGTGCAGCGGCACATAAAATAGTACCAACGATAACGAACAACGTAGCAGTGACAATAGCCCATTTTCTACCCATATAGTCTGTAGCAAGTCCAACAGCAACTTGACCGAAAATGGTACCAACAAGAGAGGCATTAGAGACTTGAGTTTTCATCATTGTAGTATAATCCTTAGGATATTCTCTAGTAAAGACAGTATTAAGCATAGTCATAACATTATTTTGATAACCATCAGAGATCAAAGCAAAACCTGAACATAAAAGGATAAAGATATCTCTCCATTGGACACCCTTACTTAATCTTTGAGTTCTTATTTCAGGATCGTACTTGAAAGGTTGATCGTCACTGAGGGAACCATCAGATTCATACTCTTGTGCTTTGACAATGTTTGTTGAACCATCTTTCATGTGTTCTTCTGAGTATTCAACTCTTCCAGCAGCAGCAGCAGCAGTAGACATTTTTATTTAAAGTGAAGAGCTAAATAAGTAAATTTCATATCCAAACTGATGGGAGCCGGGTCGACTTTATACCTAATTTTTAACGTTTAAACGGTATTAAGCGGCATTATAGAGTGGCTGTCCGACACGGCTCAATAATAAACTAATATATTAGAAAGTAATTTTGTAATATGGGCTTAGTTTACAGATGTACATAAACGATAGATATCATAACACGTGGATGACACCAAACTAACGTAACTGACAAAATTTCGCTTAAAATTTATGATAGTAAATTCCGTCTGGGGAAACGTTTTGCAGCCAATTTAACTATCGGTTAGGATCAAAAAAAATAATAAAAATAAAAATAAAAGTAAAAATACTATTGTGCTACTTTTAAAAGCACGGCTGAATTCAATTTTGAACTGATTCGAACCACTGAAACTAACTAAACCTTATTGTATCTTCTGGGTTGGTGATATTGATCAAGCGGAATTTCTTCTAGCCCAAAAGGAATCTTCAAAGAATTGAGAAGTTCTCAAAGAATTGAGAAGTTAATTAAAGCACGGCCTGTGAAGAAACGGAATTCAACCCTATTGGTGATATGTCGCTAAGCCATCAACTATTAAGATCAGATAATTAGAGAGTAGCACCTTCCTTAGTGATAAAGGTTAGTTTATATTCTATTCTTTTGCATACTCTCCACGCTCCGAGATGCCTATTAATGGATGGTTTTCAATGATTAAGTACTCGAATCTACTAACTACATTGAACATTAATCAAGTTCGATTTGTTGTCAGCTTGTTTTCCATTATGTACCTTGAATGGATCTGTAAATATGTCCCACCACATCATTGCACCTAACCGTAAAGTGAATAGGTGTTAGTGATCCGGAAAATAAAAAATAATCGTTGAAAAATTATATTACTTAATTGAGAGGCTACTTTACTAGATCGGGGAGGGGGGTGGGGGGGGGCGTGGGACCATATAATATACAGAGGAGGCATACTCGTGCGCGCCATACAATAGTATACTACAGACATAATTTTCATTTTCATCAAGTTAGATACAAAGGGAACTGATTGTTTTTTTTTCAGCTCACTCTCTTTTTCACCTCTCAGATTTATCCATCAACACTTATGTCTAATCACTTATAAGCTTGGCAAGTGATGTAGGAACAAGTAAGATTTTCCGATTGATGCTGCAAATAACAAAATGAAGAATTTTTTGCTTTATGTTGTATTCTATCAAGGTTCTACTACGGTCTTAAAGATCAAAACAAAATTGTATGTAGATCTATGTAGACCTATGTAAATGTATGTAGAAGTATGCCTCACAGCAGATTTAGGTTTGAATTGAGATCTCTTCCTAAAACGGAATGCATCAAAACCGTTTAAACCAGGGAGTGTGTGGGGCCTAAGAAACATGGAACCAATGGAACCAATTGAACAAAAGTCTCAATTAATCTTAAATCCAGGTATAAATTATTTACAGTGTTTCTTTGCATTGCTGTACTAACAATATAAATATACTAACTTACCCTTTCAGCAGCAATTTTACACCACAAACTACAGTGAAACTTCCCTTTAAGAAAATCTAACATTTTGTTTTTGATTGTACATTTAACTACTTATAAATATAAATCTAATTGGCTTCATCATCTTTTGCTGATTCACTCTTGACACCGAAGTCACCTTCCCAGCCATTGGCAACCAAATAGTTCTTAAACTTAATATCTTCTTCCATTAAATCTTCTTCCTTTAAGTGTGGAATCAAGAAGTAAGCAACAGTAATACCAGCGAGACCACAGATAGCACAAATAATAAAAGTCCATTTCTTACCTAAGTGTACTTGAATTGGAGTGAACGATTGTGTACCAGCAACGGCACCAACTTTACCAATAGCAGCAGAGAGACCATAACAAGTACCTCTAACAGGGGTTGCAAATGATTCAGATGATGCTAATCCCATAATGTTACCTGGACCTAAGTTACCAGAAGACATCATTAAACCATAAAAGACAACGAATAATGGGATAATTTTGGTAATCTTTTCAAAACCACAACCAACAATCAAACCGAAAATGATGTAACCACCAAATCCAACCATTAAAGTGTACTTTCTACCAATTCTGTCACACAAGTAAGCACCGATTGGGATACCTGGGATAGTTAATGTACCCAATAACAAGGTCCATTCGGCAATTTTGGTTAAATCAGAAGCATCTTTACCAGTTAAGACAGATGAAATAATGGTAGATGAGAAAATACTGTTAGGGAAGGTAACGTAATCGTACAAGAACCAACAACCACAGGTACCGATTAATCTTGGCCAGTAGTACTTAATTGCTAACCAGTATGGAACCTTCTTCTTGATAGCAGATTCCTTATATAATTCGGAGGTAGCCATCTTCATTCTGAAATAGAAGACAGATAATGGCCAGAAAGCACCAATGGCAAACATAGTTCTCCATAAGGCATCATAGTTATTCTTGGTGATTTTATGGACAATCAAAAAGATGCAAAGAGCAAATGGACCACCAAAAGTTAATGGTAAATTGGTGACCAAGATGAAAGCACCACCTCTTCTCTTCATTGATTCGTTAGCAGCTTCATTTGCGGCAACGGACGAGGATGGATATTCAGCACCGATACCAAAACCAGTAATACCTCTACAAACCGTCAACATCCAAAACATTGCATGAGTGGTCAGACCGTGTGCAGCGGCACATAAAATAGTACCGAGAATGACAAAAGTGGTAGCAATGACAATTGCCCACTTTCTACCCATATAATCAGTAGCAAATCCAACAGCAACCTGACCAAGGATAGTACCAACAAGAGAGGCATTGGAAACCTGCGTCTTCATTATTGCTGTATATTCTTTTGGGTACGCTCTAGTAAAGACAGTATTAAGCATAGTCATAACGTTATTTTGGTAACCATCTGAGATTAAAGCAAAACCAGAACACATTAAGATCAAGATATCTCTCCATTGAACACCTTTATTCAATCTTTCTTGTCTCAATTCAGCATCGTACTGGAACGGCTGATCATCAGTAACTGAAACATCAGATTCATATTCTTGTGATTTTATAAGGTTTGTTGAACCATCCTTGATGTGTTCTTCTGAATATTCCACTTTCCCGGAAGCAGACATTTTCAATGAAGCTAAGAAGAAATTATTAATTAAATAGGATGAGAGGAGCGAGATGTTGACTTTATATCTAATTTTTTTAGATAAAGAAAATACGTGAAGCGGAAGAAGATATTCTCCTCCGAGGCGGCATAATCATGCAGAAGAATTTGGGAAAGATTTTAAAATTTTGTTTAAGTATGATAATGGAATTCCAAGAATCGTTGATATAACAATCCTTGCTTCTATTAATGATAAGATAGCGATTACTGGCAGTAAGATCTGATAATTGATGTTAATTCAGACATATTTCGCAACTAGCTTTTTCGTTAAGCTCGTGTGCAGCTTCCACGAACGGCGGAAGTCGGACTTCGAAAATAAATTGCCGCCGATGTCCGCTGGTCATCGGAGAGGTCTTGTGACTCTAACAGAAAATAAAAGTGAACCACAAAATAGCAGAAGATATATTCCTCAGTTTATTCAAGTTAGCGAGTTCAACCAAGCATATTTAGTCTATTCAATTTACTTACTAGGGTTGGGCTCCAGAATACTACAAAATTTACACTAGTTAACGAAAGACAATATCAAAATGTACAAGTGAATGAGCTTATTATGTTCTTTTCTAATCATCCCAGAAATCCATTGATAAGTGTCGGACTTCCCTGCCGATAATGGTAAGAGATAACGGGGTTTTTTTTATTGATTGGTCGACATAGTACGATCATTGGCCAATAACTTATTCCTTATTAACGCGCGCGAAGTCAAACCACCATTCTAAAATGCTCGATGTTTTTCAAACAGGCTCAGACTAGTATACCATTGATAAGTTAGTGAGTGTCTTAATATGTACTATCGGTTACTTGTTATTAAGCTCGGTACAATACTCGGTTTAAACTTGATGTAGAACAGCTTTGTTCTGTTTTTTGAAAGCCTCTTCGATAGAGAGCCGAATCCAAAAGAGTAAGTTGATCCGCCTTTTACTTT
Source organism: Dujonia santamariae (assembly GCA_030578175.1). Lineage (NCBI taxonomy): Eukaryota > Fungi > Ascomycota > Pichiomycetes > Serinales > Debaryomycetaceae > Dujonia > Dujonia santamariae. The sequence continues at coordinate 28,703 of JANIVZ010000018.1, forward strand.
AAAAAATATTATTATTATGAATTAGAAAAATAAACGGAATGAGTCGGCAATTCAACCGTGAATTATCTAAATTTGTCATTAGTTCAAAAAAGCGGTGGGTTCACTGTCACAAGCATTAGGGGTATCTTGATGATAAAGCTATAAGCCGTTTGGAAGGTTGATAAACTTTGCTTTACTACTTTGTTGCCTGTGTCCAGTATTCTCTTTTCTATTCGTCAGAAGAGCCTAGTTTGGCTGCAACAGGGAAAAATTTATTATATTAATACCGAAGTTCTCTTCAGTAAATACAATCGTGATATAAAGTTTCTATTGTCACAATAGAATCAACCCCACACTCTTAATCTTCAATCTATACCCCATTAGATATTTCATTAGCTAAGCCAGGGACTGGTGAGAAGGATACTTCTTTGAATTGAAGTGTCATCTTTCCAAGTTTACAGTGTGTAAATATTCCGAGGTAGACTCAGTCTAAGCTTGCTACCTTCTCTAAATTTGTGTTTTTCACCTTTTAACCGAAACTTGTTAGTATATACCTTCTGTTCAGACCGTTAAATCATAGTCTTGCCTCTATCTCTGTCATATCACGTGCATTGTCACGTCGTACATACATTTAATTAAAGTTGAGTATAGTGAAAAAAAATAAAACCTACGGACAAATCTCTTCATAAACGTAAAGTATTGAATAATTCAATATACATTACAAGATTCAGCCATGTTTTCAAGACTAAATTCTCGTACTTTGAAAAATCGTAATATATTGAGGTTATTCTCATCTGTCCCTCAGGGCAAAAAATATCCCGAAATTGTTTCAGTATTAGATAGGGATTTCAAGTCTGATGATTGGACAAATGTACCACCATATATTCTTGAATTAACCAAGAGACAGTTGCATCAAAATCCAAACCATCCGATTGGGATTCTTAAAGATTTAATTGAAACAAAATTCAAGAAATTGGGCTATACTTTTTATAATGACTTCAAGCCTGCGGTTACTACATATGAGAATTTCGATGCATTAGGGTTTCCTGCCGATCACCCAGGACGTTCCAGATCAGACACTTACTACTTGAATAAGGATAATTTATTGAGAACTCACACATCAGCACATGAAACATATTGCTTTACAAATACAACTGAAACTCCTGGTTATGTTATCACTGCCGATGTCTACCGTAAGGATGAAATTGATAGAACTCATTATCCAGCCTTCCATCAAATGGAAGGTGCAAGATGGTGGTCTTTGGACACAGAAAACTTGGAAAGCGTTATTCAAAAAGAGATTGACTCTATTCCAGAAACTGATATCATTGTTGAAGATCCATTACGTCATAACCCTATTAATGCTGACAATCCAAAGCAAGACTATATGTCAGATAAACAAGTTGAACTCATAAGTATTCACTTGAAGAAGACTCTTGAATACTTGGTCAACATTGTATTTGAAACTGCCAGGGAATCTGCAAAGCTAGCTGGTTCAACCGAGCCATACTTGAATGAGCCATTAAAGGTCAGATGGGTAGAAGCTTATTTTCCTTGGACGTCTCCATCATGGGAAATCGAAGTTTGGTGGAAGGGTGAATGGCTCGAATGTTGTGGATCTGGTATAGTTCAACAGCAGGTATTATTGAATTCTGGTCTTTCTGAAAAGAAGGTCAGTTGGGCTTTTGGTGTTGGTTTAGACAGAATTGCCATGCTCTTATTTGGTATTCCAGATATTAGACTTTTCTGGACATTAGACGAAAGATTTGCTAATCAATTTACCAAGGGTACTATTACTACTTTCAAACCTTATTCCAAATTCCCTGGGATCAAGAGAGATGTCGCATTTTGGGTCCCACAATCTGTTGGACTGATTCACATCAATGAAGTCATGGAAATAGTTAGGGCACATGGTGGTGATATTATTGAAAATGTTACCTGTATCGATGAATTTGTTCACCCAAAGACCGGTAAGAAGTCTCAATGTTACAGAATCAATTATCAATCTATGGACAGAAATTTAACCAACGAAGAAATTAATCAAATTCAAGACCAAGTCGAAAAGGATCTTGTTAAAGAATTTGCAGTAGAAATAAGATAAACTATTGATAGAGAGTAACTAACTAAAATAAAATAATCACTTGTATATAAATATAATAGTAAGAGTAATAATACATATTTGAAATTTTCGAAAAATGTTAGAAAGGCTTTACGTTCACATTCTGTTATTGAAAACATAAAAGTGAATTAAAAAAGAAAGTATAATTATAATTCATAATACGGCACGACCATATGAATCAATGTACACATTTGATCAATAATTTACAATTCTTTTGAACAAGTTGCTTACAATGGTTGCAAAATTATTCAAAAAAAAGTTTACACGTGACTATCTCGAAATTTAATTTGCAAAAAATTTCTCATACCAACGAAAATGAAAAAAAAAAACCTAACCTAACTTAAAAACTAACAACTATAAAGAAACATTTAACGAAGTGTTAAGTAAACGTCAGAATGTTCAGTTTACGTAATACCCTTGGAGGTCTCTTAAGATCATCTATCACTTCTCCATTAATTAAACCAGTAAATACTGCTTCAGTTGTAGCCTCAACTTTCAAAAGATACTCACATGAATATGCTCCAAGATATAAAAGAATTAGAAAGCAAATGAAGGGTGATACATCAGTACGTACTGGTGGTTCTATCAAGGGTAACTCTCTTGAATATGGTATATACGGTCTTAGATTAAGATCCAGAGGTGTGCGTATGACGGCTACTCAATTACAAGAAGCTGACAAGGTCATTATGAGAGAGATCAGACCAAGTGGTGGTAAGTTAATTACCAGATTTATTTGTAATATAGCCGTCTGTATAAAGGGTAACCAGACCAGAATGGGTAAGGGTAAGGGTGCCTTTTCCCACTGGGCTGCCAGAATTCCAACAGGTAAAGTATTGTTTGAAATAAACGGTAATATGCATGAAAGAGTTGCAAAGGAAGCATTAAGAAAGGCTGCTGCCAAGTTACCAGGTATATTCGAAATTATTGACACCAACTCCAAGGTCAGAGTTTCTATAACCGATACCATCGACAAACCAGAACCAATTAACTATGTTGATTTGTTGAACAAGAACCCAACCAAGAAGTGGGCTAATTTACAAGCTGCCAAAGATCCAATGTATATGTTATACAGAGGTCGTTAATCAAGGGAGATTGTGTAAATAGTATTAGATTGTAAATAGAATTAATAAATATATTAAATAATTAATATGATTATTCCTGTGAGATCATTATTTCCATTTGGTTTGAGTAATATATGTATATATATATCTTTTTTATAATACCTGCACATGAATATCAAGTATATAAGTGTGAGAGACAAAATGGAAGGATTAACTATTAAAACATCTGGAACCACGTACCTTGACAATGTCCTACCAAAAGGATACACCTCGTCTCATACATAATGCACTCAATCTCGCTTCTCAGATAGTTGAATCAGACACCGAAGTTTCAATCATTGATTTAAATTTACTTGAAAATTTAAATACTAATCAATCTTTGAATTATATTAAGTTGGAACAAACATTAAATTCATTGGAGAAAAATGCTCAAGAGTATGAAAAAGAAAGTAAGTATATAATTCAATTACTAAATATATATCAAGAGTACTGTATAATTGACAATTGGAGAACAAGCAGCTAATAGCTCATTTGAAAGATGCATGAATTTTAAGGTGCTGAATGCAACTACAGTTGTAGAGCATTATTGGAGACGGTTAAAAACAATACTTGATCGATTATTGGCCCTATAATAACCCTATGTACCCACTCCCCCAAATGGATAATAGATTGAGTATCTAGTCTCTACCAAAGGGAGCGATAATTTGTCTCAGTCCTTCTACGGGTGTAGTTGCACTAGCATAATACCCAAGTTAATGCTGATGTCAAAACATGGTAATTTATGTGGGCTCAGATCCTTCGAGCACCTCTATAGCCTAGGAAGTGCCAAGTTTTGTAGGAAGACTGTTCTATGTCCCTATACACTGTTTTATTCAAAAATTTATTACTAACATACATATAGGAACTATTTTAAAAGGTTATTTAACACAGGTTAATAAAATTGAGAGACAAGTTGATTCCATAGATACTATCACAAATGAACTTGACCAATGGTCGAAAGATTTGGAATTAAAGGTAAAGGCAAAATATAAGTCAGTATCTAATACGTGATTTGAATAACGTGACGTTATTTCATTAATAATTTTTCTGTATTTGTGACAATTGTTTCTGTGGTTGCAAAACTCAAATACATAAAGACCTATATGTAAAGAAGAAGAAAAACAAAATAGAATATATGGATGTTTGTTTTCTTTACTAATATTCGGGTTATATGTTATTTTACAGACAGTTAAATCTTGCATTGATTATCACCAACGGTGCATTTGCACTCAGGCAGGATAATAAAACCCAAGAAGTTTTAGGACATATGTTAAATGAAAAACTTGAGTCTGTTGGCCTTAGAAAAGATGAATCTGTAATTCGAACCAGCCCATTACAAGAATTAACACCAGTCAATGTGGTTTCCGAGAATCAGTCTGGTCTGGAGTCTATACAAGTCATTGATCTGGTTCTCGGTGTTGACGGTACCATAGATGAAGTTGTTCAATCTGATTTCAGGGTGGAAACAGGGCTTTTTTTTGACCTTAACAAAGGTGAAGATGATGATTGTGGTGAAGAAAAGAAGCAAGATGACTGTGAAGGTGGATTACTTTCGTGGTTTTGGCCATTTTCGGTGGATAATTCAAATACTTCCGAAAGACCACAAATTGAGCTACCATCCGAAGTATTAATGTCACAGGCATTTGATGATTCACATGGCTTATTTTCCAGTGAGAAGATAGAAGAAAATATTGATTTAGTAAATATTCTGACCAAACAAACAATGGTGACCAGTAAGGCAAAAGTGATTAATTTAACTGTTTCGCATGATACTAATTTTACTTTGACTACAAAAAACGAAACATTGATTGATTTAGAACCTTTACAAAAAAGTGAAGGGGTCCACGACGAGTATGATAATTATGAATCAAGGGCTTCTAAATTAAGTGCAACTAAATTGGTAGTTATCTTATTAATTTGTATAGGAATTGTTTGAGACAAAAATTAAATATAATACCATAAAAAGAAAAAAAGCACATAAGTGATTAAAATTGTGATTTGGAACGAATACTCTACATATTTTTTGTACGTACTTCTCTGGGATTTAACTTACTCGAACACAAAGACGGGGCTGGTAGAACTCCCAGAGGAAAGTGGCGCCGGTTTAGTGCAACATTAATTATTTCAGATTTCTACTTAATTTTGAAGGGCCTTTAACCTTTCCCTCATTTCATCTAATGCTTCATAATCCTCCTCCTCTTCTTCTTCAACTGGCTCAACTGGTGCCTCAATTTCAGGAGCCTCAGAATTGAGAGTTGGTACCTTATTGAATTTCTCTTCAGTGAGACTTTGGATGATCTTATTAACTTCTTCCTGACTTTCATCTTCTAATTCATCGTCTACACCTTCTAAATCAACCATATCATCCATCATCTCATTTATAACACCCGCCTTCATCAATTCTCTCAGTAATTCTTGCATTGTACCCAGTATCACCCCCAAGTTAACCAATTGGTTAACATCTCTCATTATACCAGTCAGTTGTTGTAAAGATTGAGTTAGTTTGTTCATCGACCATTGCTCGTTTATTGCCATTGATATGGAATCGATTCTAGTCTTTGAAGTATAAAGTTTGTTGTATTGTTTGTTAATATTTATGAGCTCTTTTGCATATATTTTAGCTGACTTAACGTCGTTTGCCTTGGCTGCTTTCTTAATTAACGATTCAGTTTTCTTCTTTAATGGATTGAGTTGATTAATGGAACGATCAAGTTCACGCTTGTTCTTACGAAGTAACTGGTTAATCTTCCTCATTTGTTCTTTCGGGTCTGGTCCCCATATCTGCTTCTTAACGTAGTCAAACATTGTAAAAAGATCAGCTAGTGTTCAGGACTGACTATATTTGTCAAGTAAGTTAAGTTGAAATTTAGAAGTGTAATAATGAGGAGTATGTGCCACGAATTCTTGCGCTGCTATTTGCCCTGCAGTGGATGGTGGCCAGCGGGTAATTGAAATTTGGATATCAGTTATCTCTCCAATCTAGGATATCGCGGTTTATGTGCATCACCATAAAAAATAATATATAATGCAACCTTTTCTTAAAGATGATGGAGTAATAATAAGATAGGACTACGTTAACTACTTAATCTAGTATAAAGATAAAAACCTCTCATAATATTCAAAAGAGAATCAGCTCCCCTTTTTGTTCCTCGAATTTACTTCAGTATTTTTGATGGAGTTTGCCCTCTTCCTTTTTCTATTTTTTTGCACCAGTATCTTTAAAATCATAAAATCATTTAACATTAAAGACATTTAACATTAAAGACATTTAATCCTAACAAATAATGAAACTTACAAATATATAAACAAGATCTATTTTCCATTCTCCTTTAAATTTAGCAATCTTGGATCATTCTTGTTCAAGATTAATTGAGATCTCTCCCAACCTTTAGGCTGAACAATTTTTAACCCATTCTCTGGTTAAGGAACATCTGAATCAACCCGTAAAGCAAATGGATTCCTATCATTAAGTTGATCTAAGTTAGCTAAAGTGTGATTAACCTCTCTGTGTTTTGCTTCATCTGCTCTAATTCTTAAAATTAAGTCTAAAATTGTTGAATCCTCATTGATTGAGGGATAGTATTGAATTGCAATTTTAGGAACTTTAATATTATCAAACTCTGGAAATTTACCATCTTTTAAATCAGTTACAAAATGACTGTAAGTGGAAACAGCCTCTTCTTCCAAATATCCAACAAATCTGTGACAATATTTTGGATTTAATAAGTAGAGGAAAAAGAATGTATTACAGAAAATACCTTGTCCAATATATATAATTGACTTTGTAAACCAAGATGGTTTACCAATTTTCATAAAAATCAATAAATGCATCCTTTCATTGTATGCCTCGTCAAGTAAAGTTTCAATCCAAGCTTTGTCTCTTTTAAGCAATCTTAAAGAATGCAAATGGCGTAAAAAGGCAGCAACCATTCCAGGAACTCCAGCAACACTTTCAAGAAAAATGCAGCGAGTCAACCATTTACCTGGAGTCATTTCCCATCTGGTACCTTTGAATCCAGATTCTAATTCTTCAGCGTTTTTAGGTTTCTTATAACCAGTTACAAGATCAAATGAATTCTTAAAGAATAGAATCCCTTGATAGGCTAGCTTATCACCAGTAGTTTCTGGTGGACGATGTGTCACTTCAATTGATTCACAATCAATAGCATCAAATTCGGGATGAGGAAATAACGCATGGGTAATAAATTCTTTATCGTTGTGTTTCATTTCATCTGAATTTTCAACAACAGTAGTCTTAATACTGACAGTTCGACGAATGGGTGCAAAAACGGAGTTTTGAACAGTATAACTACTGACAACCGATTTGAGAGATTGACGACTTAAGGAAAGCATTTATAACTGTATTAATGATTTCAAGTTGTACACTTTGAAGAAATTAAGGGAAGCAGACCTTACTTATATTCAGAAGCTGGCCACAAACCTGATATCACATATGGGTGGTAGTATGCAAAAGGATACGGCTGCAGACGGAGAAACACGGCCGAACATTGTTCCAAGGATAATGTTCAAAAGGTCATGAGGACATACCAGGTGCCAATTTTTCTTTTCCCTTAAAGAGAAAGACAAGTATAATTACATGATTTTTACTAAGGTAACAAGCACCGTTGCATGAGACACCTTTTGGTAGTACTCTTGCAAAAATGTGTAAAGCGTTGTCATGGTGCTCAATACATGAGATGCGACTCACTGACAACTAATTGACAGAAAACAGATTCACGAGAAGTGGATGGATCGCAATGATACATAGCGTCAAAAAATTTACAGGTTAGGGTTAGTTACTTCGTGGCAACTTGATTTCGATTTTCATTTGGTTCTTGGTTTGAACTCTATGTTTGGTACCTCTGGATGAAAACTTATACTTGTATAAGATTCTCAACGCTCAACTAAATGGTTGCAAAATAATAAAAATGGATGATACCAAATAGTTTTCTCACACTATCATACCTCAATATACATTTATATATGTAAACCTTAGACATTCTATATAAGCACTTAGCAAAGCTGAAAAAAAAGGAACATGTATAACCCAGATAGTCGGCTCATAGACAATTGTACTTATTTGATGTTTGAGGGAACTAGACTCAACTTAACGGCTGTACATCAATTCATTGATCCTGCCTAATCAATTAAAAAAAAAAAAAAAAGACTGTTCCAATACGAATTCTACCAATACTTCAATTTATGTAGGCTAAAAAGAGAGGCCATTGCAATCACTAACTGTCCCAGCAATAATTGCAAAGAACTTTCGGTAATTCAACCCATTTTGCATTGCCATACAACGTGGAACTCTCTTTTTAATAAAGGTGCATTACCCGTTATCTAATATTATCAAGGCTGGATGCATTAAAAATTGCGCCTATATTGTGTGGCAAAATCCACAACATAAAAAGGCTAATATATCTCTAATTCTCACGTATTTACATATACATATACATTTATTATTCCTTCTCGTCTATTAGTATTCTACTACACACTTCAATATGGTTGACTTAGAAGCCCAATCTCCATCTGTCCGTAACCGTTCCCAATTTATCTTGGCTATTATGGCCTTGTTCTTCCCTCCTTTACCAATTTTCTTACTTACTGGACCAAATTTCACCATCTGGACAAAGGAATTCTTTATTTCAGTTTTATTGACTATATTTGGTCACTTACCTGGTTTCATTTTCAGTTTATATATAATTTACAAAAAGGATACAAGAATTGAAGGATATACTGCCTTGGAAAATGATGCATTGCTTGCAAATGATCACAGTCATTCTCACACTAACCATGGTGATCATGACCATGGCCACCACCACACTCACCAGTCACATGCACAATACACAGATGAAGTCGAAGTCGTAGCTGAAGCCCCAAAGGATGAACCTCCACTTTATGATTCTATTGCTTCATCAAGTAACCCTGCTAAAATTGCTGACGCTAAAGATACAAAAGTTCAAAAGTAATCAAGTTATAAACCTACATAAAAATAAAAATATAAATATATGCCTAACTAAGAAGAAATAATGAACCACTGACGGAGCTACATTTCATGTCTAATTTGCATGGAATAAGACACCTACAGAGCAAATTTAAGTATCATTCGTATATTTAAGTATTAATAATTACAAATACTCTCAACTCCAAGATCTATAATTAGTTCTTTTTTCTACTTTTTTAATCTTTTTGATTCTAATTCCTCAATGCAATACTTGATAAAATTGTATTATTGTCTATATACATATTTATAGCAAAGACTGCTATCTAGAAGAAGTCACTAATTGTATTATCTATGAACCTAGTATCAAAAATATGGAAAAAAAAAAAAATAAACAACCGTAAAGGAAAGATACTATCATTTAGGTTTCTGTTGAATTCACATCTATCAAATTTCATTCGAGTTTAATTTTTATATTTATCTCGTACTCAGTTCTTTTCAATTGCAACCATTGCCTTCGCCGCAAACCCTTCTAAATGGAATATACTTTTTTGACCAAGACTTAATCTTTCATCAAATGTTGCAGCAATTGTAACTAATTCTGGAACAGTAGACTTTGACACAATTTGTAAAAGAGAGAATAACACTTTCTTCAAAATTATTCTAGCAGGAATACAATGGGATAACAATTCATAAAATACCACTCTAACTTTGGCTAAATTTGCAACGGTTCTATTGGAACTGATTGATTTAGCAAGTTGTTCAATTATAACCTCCCAATCTAATTTTACGATACTACTGGAACCTCCGATCTGAATTGTTTGATTTTGCATCAGAATTGTCTCAAAACAAAGCATTGACTTACGAACGTTACGTTCACAATTTAATGCAACATCTTGTAAAAAGTTATCAATTTGCAAATTATCTTCTGTTGAGAACTTAACCGATTCTTTTTTGGCAATGTTTGACAATACGCTACCAATTTCTTGTTTCGTTGGTGCTGGAATTCTAATTAATAAGGTTCTCGATTTAATTGGTGGTATTATATTTGATGTAGTATTACAAATCATAATTAATCTTATATTGGATGAATACTTTTCCATGGTTCTTCTTAAAGCTGCTTGAGCGTCACGAGAAAGTGAATCAGCTTCGTTTATAATTACTACCTTAAATCTATGCTTTGAGCCAGCAGCTCCACTCCCAGCAGCTTGGGAATTGATACCACTATTATTAAGATTGTGACTATTTGTACTATTTGTAAAATCGACTTGTTCAGTAGATGCCACATCCTTTAACAAATCTTGTATAACGACTCTATCGTTATTTCCCATATCAGATGGTGTGATTTCTAAGTGATATGGAGACGATAAAACATTGAACTCTAATTTCCTATTCAGAGAAGTGACAAAAGTTTTGACGTCAATCTTTAATTTTTCAATCAGTGGTCCAAACAATTCATACAATGTTGCATAAATTCTTGTTTTCTTCCCAGCACCAGTTGGTCCATAGACTAGCAAATGAGGGAAATCACCGGAACTGGCCAATGCCTTTAAGTTTTGAGTGATAGAATCATGATATGAAAGTTGGCTAAGTTGACGCGGTCTATATTTATCAACCCAAAGTGACATATTCTCTATAAAAATACTGTGTTTGTGTTCCTTTGCTTACTTGTAAAAAGAAGTTTGATTTCAAGTTATTTCAACTTTCAACTTCTACGTTCCTTATTGAAAAATTTACGCGTCTCGTTTATATGTAGGATAGGTGAAATTTTGCAGCCATTAAAACTTGTGTATTATGATGTTTATACTATCAAATTTGTCAGTGTATACTATTCCTCAAACCTTAACATTTTCAACGTCGTAATCATTTTGTTAATTAAAGAGAATATTTTTCTTTCTTTATCAATGTGTTTCGGATAGAAGATTCAGATATGTAAATTTCACCTTGATACAAAAATTGAAGATAATATGAATACAAAGGAACAAAAATTCCTATATAATTAGTATTGCTTATATGGAGAAGAGTTGAAACGTCTCTGGTCAAATTTCCAAAAGAGCTAATACTAAAAGATAACTTTCCTAGATTATTAGTGAAGTAGTTTGGGGTAATAATAAATTTTATATTCAGGTTTATGGTTGCTAAAAACTCTCATTGCTCGCATATCAATTTTACAAATCACCGAAGTTATACTTAGCTAATCACTATTTTAGCTGTACTTCAGAAGGTTCTATTCTAGAGGAATAATAAACTGACCTATTCAAAAACTTACAGTTATGTAATAATCATAAATAATTAAAGTTTTAATTAATCGCTACAAGCAATTTCCTTCCCATATTCGTTAATACATACTAATTATAAAACATGCCCTGTTGAAGAAATCCATTCTTCCGCACAATAGTGCAATAATATTTGTGTTTGTCGAAATTTTCATCCGTCCATATATTGTACCAATCAAATTATACCTTTGGCTTGGTTCTTAAGAAGTGTGTTGGACATTCATATCCTCCAGGATTTTTCTTTAAGTATTCTTGATGATAGGCTTCAGCATCATACCAAATGTTAATAGGTTCAATAATTGTAGCTATCTTGTGGTTTGGGTACCATTCCTTTTGGAAACGATCTCTGACTTCAATTGCAACCTTTTGTTGGTCAGAATTGGAAGTTAAAACAGCCAGCCTGTATTGAGAACCTTGATCTGGACCTTGAGCATCAACTTGAGTTGGGTCGTGGATTCTGAAAAATATATCTAAGATTTCAGCAAGCGATAATTGTGAAGGCTCAAATGAAAGTTGGACTGCTTCTACAAAATTCGTTGTCCCCGTACAAACATCCTCGTAACTAACGTGATTGGTTGTTTTAATCCCGTTGGCATACCCAACTTTAATGTCAACCAATCCCTTTCCTTGAAAATGTCTCTTCAAGACGTTTTCGACTCCCCAGAAACAACCTGCTGCCAAACTTATAAGATTAGTTGTAGAAGTAGTCTTTAATGTTGGTGAAAGTGTAGACATGTTTTGATAATTTGTTATTGCCTTGTTAATTCTGCCAATCGTCTACTCCGTAAACTAAAATAAATTTCTTATATTTATATACAAATCTCGCTTACTAAGAAAAACTGTGGCCGCCTCCCATATTTATATTCCCTCCCCAACGGTTTTTAGCAGATCACATGACTCACCATCATCGAAAGTTCGAGCCGCATGGATTGCAAAAATTTTCTCCTTATCGTCAGCAGTTATAATTAACTTGCAAACCTTGCTACACCAACTCAATTATATAAAGCAATAGGGCATACGTTATGGCATTCTGTATGGACTATATATCTGTTATAAAAATTACAATTTTGATACAAAGAAAACCCAAAAAGAAAAAAAAAATTAATATTGCCGCTATAAAGCAGAATTTTTATGGTATGTCAATTTGAACAAATGTATTAGTCTAAGATTTGTTGTCTAATTGAAACAACAATCAATCGTTCTATTCATAATTCTTCCTTTTATTCCTGTCTTTTTTTTTTTTTTCTTCTTTTCTTCTTTTCTTCTCCTTCCTATTCATTTCTAAATCATCCGTTCCTGCGGGGTCATTAATCCTTACCCTTCTTTTTAAATCCAAAGAATGACTTCCTCTTCTCCGATTGTACACTTGATTCACTCACCACTGAATTATTTCTTTCAACTGGTGATTTATTCTCTGCCTTAGACTCACGCCTTTTTATTCCACCAACCCATGATTTTTTTATATTGGCGGCGGGTACTGGATTTGTTCCACCATTTGTAATATCATTGGCTGTTCGAGTGCTATTAATTGATGAACTCCTAGAAACTGTACTTGGGTTTGTTGTCTCTTCTATAAAATTATCAAGTTTAAAGTTTTTCTTAAAAAGACCACTTGCCTTTTTAGTAACAGTTTCATGCTCGGTTGTTGAGACATTGGAGAGTCCACTTGTAACTGCTTCAATTCCATCTGATTGAATTGAATGCAGTGTCAGTCCTATTCTAGTACCGGAAGCTAATGAATAATCTGCTCCATGATACATATCATCAATATTAAAGCCGAAATCAACTTTTTCTACATTCTCATCTTCTTCTCTTTCAACTTCTTCCTCACCTTCTTCTTTGTCTATTTCTTCATGTAATTCAGTAGATGTCTTCCTATAAAATAAAATATAGGCACTTGCTAAACCTGGTCCATCACCAAAGAATCTCATGACATACAGATCATCAACCAATTCAACAGTTTCATCGTCAAATAGTAACCATAACTTGGCTCTGACTTTACATAATGAAACATAATGTCCGTGCATTGGTCCACCACCGATATGAACAACCAATGCATAAAGTTCGTATAACGTAAAATCATCACCAACAGCTACGTGGTGATGATGGTGATTATGGGTCTCCTCTTTCTTCTCAGTTTTAGTATTAAATAATCTTAATTTATGTGAATAAGAAATTGAATCGAAAAGCTTAACCATTCTATCAACTTTTTCATCATATTTAAATCTCTTAAAATTTATAACTAATACTTCGGGAAGCTTTTTAATTTTAATTGTCTTGGTTGCTTCTTGTAATGAACAGCAAGTATTACAATAGAACTTATTTTGATGAGTTAACCTCTCCAGCTTGGAGAAATTATTCAATGAGTGGGTCAAAGAATATGATGATTCACCTGGTGGGATATCCACAGAAAGATCTAAGAAAGATTCATCTTTTGAAGTGATACTTTCACATGATAGACATTTTGTCTCATTAGTAATTAATCCTTTGAAAATATCGTTACACCAATTACCAGTATTCTCATTATCTTTGCCATTATCTTGACCCTTCTGCTCATGATCAATACATTCAATGATATCATTAATTAAATAATTACAGAATTCATGAGCATCATGATGCATATTGTTTTGTCTGAAAAGATAGTTTTTCTCCTTTAATTTAGTAATAAACCATATTGGTGAAACAACTCCAATCTGAGATTGATTTTCAATCATTGACTCGAACATGTCTCTGAGTGAATATAAAAGAGTGGTTTGTTCATGTTGTTCACTTGGGAGTTGAAGCGAACAGTCAAGGTTGATAATTGGTCCATTGATCAAGGCAGCACGCTTTCTTTGATCTGAAGATGGATTTGGATTATAAGTGGCAAGCGGTTCCTGATATGGAATACCAACCACAACAATAGATTTACTGCCAGAAGCTGGGATTGCTGGATTTGTTGCAGTTGTAGCTCCAGCTGAAGTAATAGTCGCCCCAGACGAATCGTACGGTCCATTGGATGTCCCATTTGGTAGCAACATCGAGGAAGACTGAGAGTAATCCATTTTATCGCTCAGGGTAGCAACTACTGGAGGTCTGGTCACCAATAATTGAAAATTTTGAAAATCTGGATTCTTTTTAATTAAAATTTGTTGCTCTGCTGACAATTCTTCACAATGAGCTGCGTCCAGAATGCTATTCTTTTTCATAGATTCCCAACCATCTAATGCTGATGACCCAGATTGTAAGCTACTATTGCCATTGCCATTGCCGTTGTTTGCATTAGAATTACCTGAACCAAATTTAATCCCGAATATTGAACCTCTCTTACCATTCGAGGAGGTTGGTGGAGTAGGAAGGGCGGTATTTCCAGAGCCACTCAGCACAACTGAACCATTAGTCCTGTCTCTGGGAATATTGTTAATGGCTCCATTTCCATATGTCCCCCCTGTAGTGGAACCACTTGCGTGCGAAACGCTACCATTAGAGGATCCATTCCCACTAGACCCAGATCCCTGTTTCCCCTGTTCCTTCAACTTTTTAGCTACCAATTGCTCATACTTCGTTGTGAATCCATGTGGCTTTATACCAGGTACTTTGACCCGTCTATTGTGTGGTTTGTTGTTATGCATTACCAACTGAGTTCTAAATTGTTCAGTATAATAAAGACATTGTAAGATTGAGTTACAGTAGCATGTATTACCAAAGTTTTCCATCCCAAATATCTTATTAGAACCATCACCAAATGGCAATGGACCCAAAGATTCAGTAGGAGTTAGAGCCATGAAGTCTATACAAATTTCTTCTGGTTTTGTTAATATATCTATTTGGGTGTAGATAATAGAATTCATATGTATAATGTACTTTTTTGCCGGGTCTTTAATAAGCCCACATGTTACACAAACCCAATGGATTACTCGGAGATCTTTGGCCAAGATAGGTCGCGCGCTAATCACTGCCTATAGTGGCACATAAACCAGTTTATCGTTTTTTCCTGTATGTATATATATATATAAATATATATCAATATAACAATCTATACAATCGATAATGTCAATAATGTAAGGAAAGACTCTACTAGCAATGATATATAAAATATGTTACAAATAGAAAAATTAATCAAGAAAAAAAAAAAGAATTAAAGGAGATGGTTTGTAATCAATTACAACCTCCAGTTGGAACTTTTTATTAATGGAGATCACATTTTGGTTCTCTTAAAGTGCTCCTCTTACATTTCATTTAGATAAAAAAAAAACTTATATTTATATTTTGAAACTTCGTATGTACTTACTTCATTGAGGGCCAGGGGTGTTTAATCCCTTGACAACAGCTGGATTGGCCAAGAGACTATCTCTCCATTTTAAAACTAATGGGAATTTCTGTGGATCAAGTGTTCCACGTTCAAAACCAGAATTTGCCCAAGTGAAGACAGAAACATCAGCAATACAAAGGTGATCACCAACTAAGAATAAACCATTTTCCTTGTTACGTTTTAAATGTTCTTCAAGAACAGAGTAAAGTCTATTGGTTTCATTGGTATATCTTTCAATAGCATATGGGATCTTTTCTGGAGCAAAATTCTTGAAAAATCCCAATTGACCTTGCATTGGACCAACACCAGACATTTGGAAGTATAAAACTTCTAATTGCTTGTAATATAATGGAGTACCAATCTTATAAGATAACTTATTTTCCTTATCATAAGTATCAACAATGTATTGCATGATAGCACCAGTTTCTGAAATAGTGGTATTGGTATCAGAATCAATTAAAGTTGGAATTCTACCATTTGGATTAAGTTTAAGGAACCAATCTTGCTTTTGTTCATTTTCACGAATGTTAACAACTTGAACATCATATTTAAGTCCTAATAATTCTAAAAGGACACTAATTTTAAAGCCGTTTGGAGTAGTGTAAGTGTATAATTTAAGACCTTCAGATAGTTAGTAAGAGACAGTAAAAGTAAAGGTAAAAGTAATAGACTAGTCAGTCATTCTGTTGAAGGGTTAAATTTACATACCCATTGTTAATTTGCTTGTTTTATTGGCGTGAATTATTTATTAAGAAAATTGAGTTAATTTCTTATTGAGCTAAGCTGGCCCTTTTTATATTGCATTGATTAAGTGCATGCAGCAGCACAGCGAAGGGAGCATTCTCTATTATTACTAAGCATATTTTTTACCCCTAATAATGATGAGACGCTAAAAGACGTCAAGCCAAAAAAAAAAAAAAAAAAAAAAAGAATCAGATAGATTGATATAAATTAAAGAAAGAACTACAACAAAATATAATTTTTTGTTGTACGATTAAATCAATAAGGTTTGTTAAATCACGCGTCTGTTGACATATATATCTTTATGACATAATCACTAAATAATTGTTTACTTTTTAAAGTACAATTGTTTTTTTGACCACAGTTTTTTTGGATTCATTTGAAAAATTTGTGGAACCCTGTGAGAACTAGGGCTTCCCCACGCCTCATTGCATCTTATGGGGTGCAAATTAGCGCCCAGGAGCTAAACGGAGACGGAACCCACATGGAGCACAAACGGAACATGAGAGGATACCCGGATATAACAAGAAGAGAACAGAAAAGAATAGAAAAGAAAAGAAAAGAAAAGAATAGAAAAGAAAAGAAAAGAAAAGAGAACTTCGAATACACCCATTCATAATCCCTTTATTTACTCTCTTATACTCTAATATCCAATCTTAATCTAGGGTGAAAATATTTCCCCTTTGTTTAAATGCTTAATTCTCTTGTGCGATAATAATCTTAAAAATTAAGGCGAAGTCTGTCTCTATAGACTTTCTTTTTTTTTCTCCCCTTCCCTAAGTTTTCTTTGATTTCTTTGATTTCTTCTTTTATGTAATTCGACCTATTTTTGAACTGTTAGTGGCAATGATTGGTTTTAAACCAATTGTTAGAAGAAGAAGGCACCAATTCAAAGCCAATAAGTGTATGAGTTGTAGGAGGCTCAAAATTAAAGTATGTATATCTCTGTCTTTACGTATCTTATATTTCGTCAACGGTCGGTGTTACTAATTTTTCTGTCCTCTCCTGTGCTGTCAAATATGTTGCGCGCAATTAACAGAATGGTCCAGGCCAGGCCCTTTGGGTCTAGCATACATGAATTTCTACTAACAACTGTAGTGTGATGAAGCTAAACCTAAATGTGAATATTGTGACTATACCAACCGGGATTGTATATATTTATCTCCAGATATATCTCGCAATGCTTTAGAGGATCAACCAACCACAGAAGAGATTGCATCAATGGCTGCAAATTCTTTAATTCATTCACCTAATAAGCTCAATGCATCTACTTTTCAATTACAGATATCAAAATTTGAATTAAGGTTACTTAACCATTTCCATATTATTTACTTGAAGCAACATACTAATGAAAAGCCTGCCCTTGATAGAGTTTGGAAAGTCGAAGTACCGATCTTATGGCAACGACTGGAACTAGTTAGACATAGTATATTTTCATTGAGCGCAATGATAATGTGGAATGTGTGTGACTTGGAGGAAATATATAAGAGTGATTGTGAGAGTGATGGGTATACTTACCATGGTGGTGGTAAGTCTGATTTTAGTAAAAATTTAGACTTGTCAAATGGTATATATAGAGTTAATGTTGATAACAGTAAAGAAGAATTAGGAATTGAAGTCTCTGACATGCAAGAGTTAAAAGAATTGTTTTATACAAAACTGGCAGATTATTTTGCTAAAACCCTTAAAAGGACATATGCTGTTATGGAAGAAATTCAAAAGCTGAATATGATGGTTACAACACAATTCCAAGCAGCTGAAATTGTAATATCTGGAATATTACTATTTCTGTTCCTAGCTTTACAACCACACGGGTTAGTTACAATGCTCTCTGACGATAATACTCAAGCTGATTTATTGTCCATGATGAAAGGAATGAAGATATCAATGGGTAAATCTTTCCCACTATTGTACGATTCACGGTTTAATGGTCTCTTTCACGAAAGTGAACATTTAGATCCACCGAAATTAACTCAAAAAGAAGTTTACCCTATGGTTGATATTCTCAGAGCAGAATTAAAGGTATATTTGCAAGACAAAATCAGCCAAAACGGCACCCCCACAGTAAAAGGAGAAGATTTGGAAACCAAATGGCTAACTCAAGCACTTGATTTGTTAGAAATTGTATTCTATCGGACAATTGAAGATCTGAAAGCATTACCAATCCTCAGATATCTTTTTCTTATAGATACTTGGATTTATGATCAAGCCAAATACTCAAAAAATATATTTTGCTTAAAATTAATATTTATTTACCTGGCTTTATGCTCCATGAGTAAATTAAGGCTCTTCAATCATTCCAATATATTTAATGATTATCTTCATTGGTACAGAGCTTATAATTTGGAAACGTTTGGCGAGTGGAAATACCCCATTGATGCCGCATTATTCGATTTGATAATAAACAAAGGTTTTGAAATCAGTGATAGTGAATTTAAGATATTGCTGGATTTTGATCCACTAAACTATGAAGATAAATTTGATACTAGTTATGAATAGATATGAAATAAAAAAATTATTACCAAAAAGAAATGTAAATATTCCTATAAATCTACATAGATTTACCGATTGTAATTTATTTTCTCGATTGAAAATTTCATAAAAGAAGTAGTTTAATTTTTTTAAAAATGAATTTTTAACTTTTTAAGTAATTTCTTTCAAAAATATGAGCTGGAGGGCTCTTTATTTATTATTAATATAAATATAGATTGATGGAAATCTCTGTATTACTGCAATATAATGATGAGTTTGCATTCATATGCTGAACTAATGTTTGGGTGCAAAAAAAATCTTCGATTTTGTGTCGGTATTTAGAATAACATCAATGAGAAGTATTACCAGGTTAACAAACAGCATGAATTTTTTTCCTAATATCTTATCCATCTAGTATTACTATCAATCCCTTTATTTCTACTTAGTCTACCTTTTGATTTGGTTCACTTTAATCTCGATAAATGTACAAATAAAATAATGACTTCTGATATCTTTAGTTCCTGCATAACGAAAACCATACGCGTATGTTCCAAACATCGATGTGCACTTTGATTGGAAAAACACCACCCATATCAACCTCATTATACAAAAATTTAAAGGCTATCCATTTGATATATAAAATTTAACATGGTTGCAAAAGCTATATCAGCGAATACAGCTGCTTCAGAACATCCTGTATTTTCACTTTCAATTTTAAACCAAGATCAAATCAATAGTTTAGCAAAGCTTCAACCAATTTACTTACCAAATGAAAATTTAGAATTAGAACATCCAATTCAAAAATTAAGAAATTCATGGAAATATGTTTACGTAGTGAATTGGATTTACCAATGTAGAGGATATGTCAGATTACAACTGGAATACTTTGATGTTGATTTATTTGAAACAGAATTACTTGGATTAGTTAACCCACCTCCTTTGGATGAATCAATTTTATTTATCAATAAGTTAAGAGTTGCGTTAATTTCTGTTGTCCAAGGTTCGAGATGTTCACCAAATAACTTTGAAAAAATCTTCAGAATTTGGTTTGGTAGCAAGACTCCATTAGGTGGTAGAGAAGAAGAAGATTATGATGATGAAGTACAAGAAGAAGAGGGAGATGGAATAAAAGAAAAGGTAATTGTGGAACAAGAAGATATTTATGAACCAATGTTTGATAACCTCTCTCTTGAAGATAAATTTGAAGTGCTTTACATAATGATTGAGTATATTGTTGGATATGCAAACTTTAGAACTTGGATAGATAAGAACGGGTTAACTCCAGATGCTCTTAGAATATCTCCAATTGGTGAGACAATTATTGATAAAAAGACTGGTACATCTACTTCTCTTGTATTACTTTTTGATAATACTAGAATATATAAGAAACTGGTTAAGTTCCCAAGCTTAACGATTCCAAAGAAACGTAAATTAACCCCAGTGGATCCAGAAACTCATTATGAAGAATCAAAATTTGATTCTTTGAATCCTTCATCTTTTGAATTGATTTCAATGGGGATTTATCAAGTTGATAAGTATGTAACAGAATTGCGCAAAAAGATAAAGCAAAAAAATCCACCAGCTGGATTGAAGCAATTAAATTCTGCAATTTCTGCAACTGGTGTCATTGATAATTTGTTTACTGCAGAAATCAAGAAGAGGAAGTTTATCAACAATAGGAAAAAGGAACTTCAATTAGCTAATTTGTTGGCAACTAGAAAGAGATCGTCAAGATTAGAGGCAAAGGAAAAACAAAAGCAGGAAGATTTAAGGTTAGCAAAAATTCAAGAGGAAGAAGAGTTACGAATTGCAGCTGAAAAGAGGTTAGAGAGAAGGAGATTAGCAAGAAATGAGCAACAGATTGGTGAAGGTTTAACAAGAGAAGAGAGAATGAGAATGAGAAGGTTAGAGCCAAGTAACGCAACGGCAGAAGCAGAAGTAGAAGGTGAAAGAGAAATCAAACCAGAAGTTGAAGTTGAAGTTGAAGGAGGAGAAGTAGAAGTAGAAGGAGAAAGAAAAATAGAAGGAGAAGTAGAAGTGGTTGTAGAAGTTCCAGAAGTTGAAGCAGTACAAACTGTGGCTACTAATGAAGACATTATTGAAGAAGTTCCTGAAATCATATCTTCAGTAGTAAATACTTCAGTTTCAATTGATGACTCGACAGAGACCACATCAGAATTACCACCAGTGTCAGAACTGGTACAACCCAACTAACTTTCTAATCACCTTTTACATTATAAATAGACTCAAGTATAGAATTCAAAATATAATATTTCACTTTTAAAACTGCGGCTTTCGTTATGATTCATACTTTGAAAGTTTATACTTAAATGGCCATCGCGCCTCTTTTTTTTTTGGAGTAAACTATAGAGAGTTCTAAGTTTTACAGATGTTTGCTAATACGCCTAAACCTCCATACTATCTTGTTTCCTTTACCAGTCAAAGAACTACTTCTGACCCGGAAGAATATGATAACGTCTCTGATGAAATGGTGAAACTTGCAGTTGCCCAAAAAGGATATTTAGGCCACGAACTGACCAGGGACAGTTCCGGATATGGAATAACATTATCTTATTGGGAAGATAGAATTTCAATTCTCAATTGGAAGAACCAAGTTGATCACTTACATGCCCAAAAACAAGGTCGTGAAAAATTTTATGTGAATTTTACTACCAGAATCGCTAAAGTAGAAAAAGCTTACCTGTTAGAGTGAGTTTAACTTCCTCTCTGCCTCGCCCTAAATTCGATCGCAGCCAAGACAGCACACTAGCATGAGTGCTTGAGAATAAAAAATAATATTGCAAGGTAACACCACACCAGAAGGAATACCGTAGGCGGGATGATTCTCGTTTTTTCCCGTAACAACTCTATAAGATACGAATGATGCCCCAAATATATCTAATTAGACACATAATAAAAATAGTGTAAGTTCGTAAAGATAAGCTTTGGTCAAGATTTTACGCGATGTTTTCTTGTCGCCCTTGCTGTCGCCCTGGGCTAGAACTTTTGTTGCCTTGAACTTTATTACCGAAATAGACTATTGTCGAAATTTAATCTCATGTCATCGCCCACCCACCAATCCACCCCTCTTCCACCCCAGCATATGAAAAGTATATATTTCGTTTCTTTATTCCATTTTTTTTAAATTTACTCTTTACTGTTGTCATTTCCAGCTATTTTGTACATTACTTCATTTCACGATGCAGAGACAGCTCAACTATTCTATTTTACTTAGAATAGTTCAAGTTGTGTTCTCAGTGTCTGTTTTCGGCACATCACTTTATGTGTTAATATCGAGTTTATTAGCACATGAATTTAAGATTGAGTCGCCAGTGGTAACTGCCACTTCTGGTTTAGCACTCATCTATGTGATTCTTTCATTTTACATTTATCGCTCCATACCCGTGGTTGTTGCCTTTTCCCTAGAACTTGGATTATTGGTGATATCTGTTGCTGCACTTGTAGTTGAGTGTTACTACAATTCAGGTACAGTTTGTTCCATTACCATGCGAAGCGTATTTTCTTCGTACGTTGTAACTGATAAGTATTGTGTTTTGGGCAAATTACTCATAGTCTTAATAGTCATTCTTACATTCTTATTTATGATTTCAACCATACTAGTAGGCGTTTATGGGCTCCGGTCCACCAAACTACGCTATGGAACTGTAACAAAGAAGAATATGGCACCGGGATCACTTGTTTCCTTAATTGAACCAGAATACAATGCTGATTATTACGATGCAAAAACAACTACAACGGGTACACTTACAACAAGAGATTACTATTCACAACGCGAGAGCTCACTTTTGAAACCTTCTTCAAACTACGCTTATACCATAAGCACACAACAACCTTCTTTAAATTCTGGAAACACTATAGTTTCTTACCCTAGAACCCCTACGACTAACTATGGACATGGAAGAATGTCATCGAATTACTCACACACGATATCGACACAACAACCAGAGCCAAATATAACTTTGAACTCGGTCCTTGAATCGCCTCGTAGGGACAACCATTCGTCTTATTATTATAGGTAAAATCGACTGGTGCCTTTCCCACCGCAATCACACAAACACACAAACACACACACAAATTCACTTTATAGAATAATTCGCATTCACTTCTTCCCTTGTACTATTGAAAATTTCCATCTGTTCTTTTTTATATTTTTTGCAACCAAAAATTGATGAGCCTCACTGGTTGCAGCGGTACATTATTTGCTACATATATAAAGTATCTGAATATATATTGGATATATAAGTTATTATATATAAGTTAGGTAATTAATGAATACATAATGATTTATATTATTGTCATTGAGTCTCTCTGATTATGTTCTAACAAATAAACTTTAAACAAGTATATCATTCATAAAAAATATTTGAAAAAATAAAAAAAAAATAATTACGGCAAGATTGCTGCCATGAAATTCATTAAGCGAGATGGAAATGACAAAGCATAAGACCCCACAATGAACAGGTAATTTGAAAATATTTTTTTTCAAGTACTCCGCTCATTCGCCATTTGGTTTAAAATTCATTAGCTATAAAGTGTGTTGTATGAAAATCTGTTAACTTTCACTTAGAGTGATGACTATTTTAAGCTTTTTGGACTCACTATTTCCATGCACCTCATCGCGTCACTTTAAATATCAATTTATCAAGTTGAAATACTCGTTTCCCGTCTAGCAATACAGACCGTTGACGAATATAAAATAGAACGAAAACGAGAAACTCTTGACGAATATTTTTTTGGTAATTTCATCGAGTTAATTGAAAGTACGCCATGGCTGTGGCTTCTGCACAGAAGTCTATAATCTCGGTAACAAATCAATGGGGAGGAGAAGTGGAGAGTGTTGTGGGGAGAAAAGGTTAACAAATCACAAGCAGAGTTGTTTATTCCATACTTTACAACTGCCAATTTATTCCATTTTGGCGTTCTTGCATTTTTAAGTGTTATACACGTTGAAATTTTAGGCGTACTCAACTTCACCATTTCTACGAGCCTCACCGTCGGCGGAGAAACTTGTCATCAACTATACCCTGAGCGCTGTAACATTAAGATCTACTCATATTTGATTGATCGTGACTAATGAACTCTATATTCTGCAACTGTACATATACGGGTTCAACCCCGCCATTTAGCCCGTTTCCTAGACTCGTAAACAATATTTTCCTGATACTACTTAAAATTCTTATTGTTCAATCAGAATGCAAAACTTCAATGCTTCAAAGAAACCTTCAAAATATTTGCTTTTAATAGAATTTGTAAATTGAATATTTAACCTCTTGAGATTTCTGGGCCTATGAGCTGTGGAGTTTGAGCAACTGGTTCCTAAACTTCAATCTTTTTCAATCTTATAATATTGGATATTAGATTCAAATTTGACACTATTGCTTCCATCTACTACAATCTAACAAAACAGTTCTGATTATAAATTCGGTGGAAGCTGTTCCTGCGAAAGGATCTCCAGATGGGACGGGATATTTAAGACAAAAGATAAAGTTAATAAAACTAAAAAAAAAGGGTCTTTGTATGATAGAAAATAAAAATAACATCTTGAACTACAGGGTTTTTTGAATAAATTTTGCGTATATCTTTCTATATTTCATGGAAATTCCGTGATAAAACCCGTAATCCATTGGTCCAATGATCGAAATTAAATGAGTATCCCCAACCAGCGGTAAAGTGTCTTAAATAATTCCATGATTAATGCTGTTTTTGTAAATAGCCCAATAAATGCACTCTACTAAAAAAAAAAACAAACATTCATAGCAGATCATTCTTTTTCTTTCTCATATTCATCTATAAATTTAAATCATTCAAAATTTGTCCAGCCAAAGTTTTATAATTCCAAGTGTTACCTAAAATTTTCTTAAATTGTACCCCATAAAGGCCAACCAAGGGAACCTTAACAACAAGAATTTCAAACTTCAATGGTGATTTTCCTCCACTTAATTGACCACCACTCGTTCCAGTGGCACTTGCATTACTTGTACTATATTGATGACCTCTAGCTTTATGTTCTAATCTTGATGAAACTAACATATCACTACCTCCACCAACCATAATACCATTCATAGAATCGACGGAATCGCCATCCGCATAACCTCTTGAAATGTCTTCATCATCATCATCATCACCATGATCATCACCATCTGGGTATAATCCGCGTACGACTTTAGCAGTGGCTGGTGTATTAGGTGGCATAGCAACTTGTGACCCATTTTTCTTACGATAATTTTGCAATATTGATTGACCAATGGAGAATTTTCTTCTATGACCATTTCCACTGCCACTAGAACTTCCAATCGAGTTCGATGATCGATGTGTCTTGAATTCACTAGTTGGGGTATTAAGATGATTATTCATATTTAAGGATGGCTGTCTTGCAATTGTCTTTTCTTGATCTGGAGTTTTAATACGAGTTGCTCCACCATCACTACCTGATGATTTTTCAATAGATGATGACGTAGATTTAAATGCATCTCCATAAAGTTCTTTTTCTTCATGCGCTTGTTGTGTCGTTGGGTAATATTCTTGTAACGATGGATTATGGGAACATATAAATCCACCCTTAACTTCTTGGAACTTAACTCCTAATTTACTTAATACCATAATAATGTTATAACGAATAACGGGTAACGGTTTAGTAGATGTAGTTTGAACACTGAAGAAGCCCTTAAGGAATAATGTCTTAGGGTATTCAATAGATGGCATTGAACCTTGTTTGGCATTATTAAATTGATCAATGATTTGATCCTCACTTAATTGAGGTGGAATATCGGAATAATCGTCCAACGTAACATCATCAAAGTATGCTTCAATAATTTCATCACTGTTTTGCGTAGCCAATGAATTTGGCAATGGTGGGTGTTGAGAAGGAACCCTTTGACTATAAGATTCCTTCCTAAGATGTCCACCAACAGATTTAGCTCTAGCCGTTGGATGTAATTTACGATTATCCTTGTTCAAAGTGTTTGGATTTAAATTATTGATATTTGGTAGTGGTGGAAGATATTCAACAGGAACAAAACCCAGGAACTTATTAGGGTTACTACCATTGGAAGGATGAGTCGCAGATGATGAACGGAAATGCTTACCAGAATCTCCCGTTGTACTTGTATTGATTCGTAATTGTTCTCTTTCAACTTTAGCATATTGTGGTGATTGGGTTTGAGGTTGAGGTTGTTGTGTAATGGAATGTTGAGGATCTCTTCTAGGCGAAGATTGCGATCCTTGTCTCTTTGGAGAATTTAAATTAACCCTTGAACCTGATTCTCTTTCCTTGGCAGTGACCTTCATACTAACACCACGACGAACCATTGGATCATTCTTATATGAAGATTCGGGAGTAATGCTTTCTCCATCATTAATACTAACCACAGGAACAGGTGGAGCATTCGCTGGGAAATTGAATTCCCCAGAATTCTTGTTTGCTGACGAAGTACTTGCTGAGGATCTGTGTTTCGATTTTGTTGACAACCTACGAAGAATTGAATTGAATCCCCCATTTGTAGATTTACCATTATTTGGATCTAAAGTTTCAGGTGTTGATACAGACGGTCTTGGAGATGATGGTTGTTGTTCAGGTATAACAGAGTTTTCAATGGGTATTTGCTTGTAAGAATTATGAGTGGTTGGAGACGTATGAGCGGCTTCTGGGAATGAAATAGCAGGTGGAATAGTAACTGGTTCAGGTACATGTGATGGTTTGGAACTTGGTGCCGGAGGAACCTGAGGGGTAGAAACAACTTGAGGAGTAACTGGTAAAGTGTCCAGAGTATTTCTTTGTGATTGCTGTGATTGTTGTTGCTGTTGAGCCACCTGTTGTTGTTGATGAGGTATTGATTGTAACGCTTGAGCAAATTTCAGAGTGTCCAGCAATTCTTGGTTTTGTTGTAAATCAAGCTTTTGTTGTAATTGTTGTTGACGTTGTAATTCAATGGCTTGTTCCTTTGCCTTCTTTCTCTTCTTCATTTCATCAATTAAATAGTAAATACTGATTAATGGATGGAATCCAGCAGTTGGATCGGATAATAAATGAGAGTTCGAAGCTGAATTATACTCTCTACCTTGCTTTGAAATCTTATACCAATTTTCACAACTCATTTGATACTCAACACTTGATAAAATATTTGTTAATTCTTGATTAATTGCAGCTTCTGTTCCTAAATCAAATGATGCAATAGATTTAACAATATTTGGATCAAGTGGTAAACTAAGTGGTACTCTTTTTGGAACATAACTCGACGGTGGATGATCATAACCTCTAGTCATCCATGGGTGTTGCATAATTTCATATAATGTAGCTCTTTTTAAAGGATCAACAACTAACATTCTTGATAATAAACTAACACATTCTTTACTCAAAAATTCTGGATATTCAACGTTCCCGCGCTTAATCTTTTCATGTAAAACTGAAACACTTTTATCATCAAATGGTACTTTTCCACAAACAAGGACATATAGTACTACCCCGAATGACCATACATCAACTTCTGGACCAGTATAAGGTCTTGCACTTAATAACTCTGGTGCAGCAAAATATAAAGAGCCACAATAAGTTTTTAATAAAGTTGTTGGAGAATATAAATTAGATAAACCAAAATCAATTATTTTGATATCACCCTTTTGATTAATCATAATATTTTCAATCTTAAGATCTCTATGAACAACACTATTCTTATGACAATAATCTAATGCAGATGCTATACCTCTAACAAATTTTCTTGCATTTTTTTCTTTTAATGATCCATGGGAAACAATATAATCCAACATTTGACCACCTTCAACGTATTCGAATAACATATAGTAGTGATTGGTCATCGGTACCATTTCATATAATCTACAAATGAATGGATGGAATAAAAGCCTTCCCAATGCTGCTTCACGAATTGTACGCTTATCTCTGGCAACTTCTTTTTCAAAATCTTTTTGTCTTTGAGCTGCTTGTTGTGGGTTAAGATTTGGAGGATCATTTGCGTGTGCTCTTTGAAAGAGTTTTGCAGCACGGGGGACAATTTTAACTGCACAAACTTCACCAGTTGTATTATGACGAGCAAGTTTAACTTTACCCATTGAACCAGCTCCAATAGTTTTTATAAAATCCCAATCACCAATAGATTTACGGTGAAATTGTTGAGCATTTGCTTGGACTTGCGTAGGAGTTTGAGATTGAGGTTGAGATTGAGATTGGGGTTGAGTTGAAGTCAGACCAGGAGTGGTATGAGAATGATTACTAGAAGTTTGTATTTGTCCAGGGGTAACTGGTTGTAAATGACTAGTAGTAGCTTGCATTCCTGAATTTTGAGCAGCCGTGGGAGGTATATTCTGTGTTTGTGGTTTTGGACTTGAAATTGCAGCTGGGGGTAACAATTCCGGTTTCTTCTTCACTGGGCCATATGATGGGACTCTATTAATACTTGGAGTTCTACTATGAGAATGTGGAACTTGGGATTGTGGGGTGAGAGAAACTTGCTTAGTGTGTTGACTATGTTGCTGTTGTTGATTATGTTGATTATGCTGCTGCTGCTGTTGTTGTTGCTGTTGTTGCTGCTGTTGCTGTTGTTGCTGCTGCTGTTGATGTTGGTGTAAATGCAGTTGTAGCAGTTGACCAAAATCTTGAGCATTTCCAGAAGCTGCTGACTCATCAATTAATGTTATATCAGTTTTAGAGTTCTTTAATGAACCACTAACATTTCTCAACATCCTAGGAGTTGCCGGCTGTTGTGAACTATGAGATGAAGAATTTGAATCTAACCGTTGAGTTGTGGGTTTATCTTGATGAGAATGACCGTAATGATCATAAGCATCAATTGGATGAGACATTGATCTTAATTGTCTACTTAATTTCTTTATAAAGAAAAGTAACAAGTATAACAAAGGAGAGGAGAAAATAGATTTTTGAACGAAAGGGAAAAATAATAAGCAAGAGAAAAAGTGCAAAGAGAAGGAGCGAAAAATTAAGCGTGAGACAGAGTCTAATCAGAGAGCCCTGAAAAGAAAAGATATAGTGAGAGAGATAGAGAGAAGGGCAAAATACTATCACCGACACAATATCTCCGGAGAAGAGTATTACAATACCGGGCTACCCCCAAAAACATACCAGGGAGGCACAATCGGATATCCACGCCGGATGTTCCAGTTCCCTCTACTAGGTATATAATTATAATACATATTAATGTGCACAATACTAGACTGACCAACACGTATTATTAACGACAATTAGTGCAAGCACCGAAAAGTTAGCAAGGGGAAGTATAGGAAAGGAGAGAGAGAAAGAGAGAGAGAGAAAAAAAAAATTTATTCACTGCTAAGCAGCAATTAACGATTGATAGCCAGCAGCAGTTAAGGAAAAGAATGTGAGAACAGGAGGTAAGAGCATCGTTGAGAGACCAGCAACAAAATTTCAAGGAAGTAATTAGCGAGCCTATACATTAATCCCCCTCCCACTTTCCAGAAAGGAGATAATAAAGAGAGTAAGAAAAGAATCGAGTACATCACTTCTTTAGTGTTTGGTTCAGTCGGAGTTTAGATTTATATATTGTTAGTGGTAGTATATATAAATTGTTGCCCCAGCCCCCAGCCCCCGGGTCCCCAGCCCCTCCGAATGGTTACTTTAGCTTCCAACTCCCACGCTAAGCGAGTTAATGCGCGAATTATGGCACAATGTAAAAAATGCTAAGCTTAAACTTATTTAATTAGCCATCGTATAGTAACGTAAAGAAATACAAACCACGATGGTCATGATGGTGTTATAGATGAGCGGTATAAGCTACTTTAGGTAATACTACTTTTATTGACATTGCATGACGCTCCGCTGGCGCTTCCTGCCGAGGACAACTGCTGTTGAGGCTATCTCCCTTCAGTCGTACGTCTAGCCCTACTGGGAGTCTAGGAGAAGTCTTATTAGTGGAGCGGTACAACTGAGTTATAGTTATCATAGAAATTACAAGGCGCCCCTCTGGCGCCTATCCGGCAAGGACAGGGGAGTGTGTTGTGCTCATCTCTCTTCAGTAGTGCTTCTAGCCCCGACTGGGAGAAAGTATATCTCTTCGAAGGGGAAAAAGGCTCAATGCGAATGCCATCCCCGGTTAGCGGAGTAGTACTCTATGAAATATGTTATTAATCGCAGAGAAATTGTAAGACGATCCACTGGTTCTTTTTCGGTGAAGACAGGGTTTGAGCCTGTCTCCCTTCGATCATTATTGTAGTCAGACTGGGAGAAAGTATACCTACCCGAAGGGCAGCAAAGCTCGATGCAATCGTCCTCCCCGGATAGGGGCCCTAGCGGAGCGGTAAGTATCACAAGTATATTGAATAATTAGATTATCAACATATATATATATATATATATATATATATATATATACATATACTATATGATTAAACTCACGAGAGTCACACAAGTTTGTTTAATTTGGTAACTACAATATTAAAATGTTACTCTTTCTATTTTGTATTTATGTTATATGTTATTTAATGATCCTTGTGGTGCTTTAAGTGAGTTTGGTATTCCCAAGTGTAACCTAAAACGACAACAGCAATAATTAAATGAAGTAATGGCTTACCTGAGGCATTGTCACCATCAAAGTAAGCGGCCTTGTACTTACCCCATGGAGTGAGGGAAGATTTAGCAGCTGGAGCTGGACCAGTTGGTAACTTCTTGTAGAAAGAGACAACTTCAGCCATTCTCTTAGCATTTGGGTTAGAGCCAATGTTCTATAAATAATGTTAGTAAAATGAAAAAAAAATGAAGAGAAGGGGAGCCGTAAGGGAGGACTGAGGAAGTGGAAGGAATTCATAATCATTATATGTAGATATATATGATTTTAGATTGGATGGGTCCTTAGTGTTCTTATGGTGGTTGTGTGCAGTGCCTAAAGGTCATGGGGGGTTATAGATGTATATACCATCATCGGTTCAAGGTTCACCCCAACCATAGCATTGTGTGCTCTATCTATAGTTCTAGACGGACAGATTGAGCCACTATGCACTCTAAGCATTGCCTCTATCATCTAATCTACAATTATTGATGCTTTCTTCTCCCATTGATAATTTTGATGGCTTTCGTCTCGACTCAGTGAAAAATTTCAAACGCTCCACATGCTAGCCCTGTTGGCTACAATATTGTACATACCTTGGCGGATGCAATCTTTGGTGGGATCAAAGTGGACAACTGTCTTCTAATAACAAATGACATCTTTAGTTTTGTTGTTGTTAAAATAAGAGAGATCTTTAGGAGTTTTGTTATTCAGGTAAAGTTTTTGATTTTTTTGTTCAGACCTTTTGTGAGGTTTGCGAGCGAGCTCCAGAGCGTGTTCTCATTCGCTGAAAATATTACACAAAATCTCAAAAGAAGAGAGTGTAGAAATTAGATTTGGGTGCGGAAAATGACTTTTAGCTTATAAGCTTGGATTTGGTAATTACACTGATACTATGGATCGACTTTTTAGTAGAGAGATGTAAGAGATATCAATAAACATTAAATAGGAAAATGATTTGCAGAGAATATCATGAGAATACCACAGCTGGCATAACATCAAAACGCGATTGCCTTTGTTTTATGAAGTGCCGCCTGTGGAGTTATTCCGAAGGAGATTTTCTATTTCTTTAAGGGGAAGGATATAAGGCGTCCACATCACAATCAGAATTCAATTCATCGAGTTTTTTGTGGTACCGCTTCGCTGGGGGAACCATATCTGGGGAAGGACAGCTGCAACGAGCTCATCTCTTTTGGCCACCGTTCTTTGCTAGCCCAACATTTAGAGTTAGATAGTGCATTCTCCTCGAAGAGGAGCAAAGCTCGATGCAATCGTCCTCGCCGGATAGGCGCCAGCGGAGCGTCTTACCTCCAAGGAAGAGAGTTCTTGATATCTATCCCGCTCCTCCGCTGGCGAGCGGACCCTATCCGGTGAGGATGATTGAATCTAGCCTTCCTCCCCTTAGGGAAGTTGTACTTACTCCCTTGTTGGGGCTAAAAAGCAGTTGTTCTCTCTAGAATTCTTCGTAGTTGTTAAGTTTTCCCTAGTCTCTCCTTTCAGCCTTTCCAGCCGCTGGAGAGTTTTGTGTCACAGGAAGGTAAGCTCGCTGCAAATGTATTAGGCAAACTGGTGGTGCTTCTAGTGGATTTTCGTGGACGACATCTGTAGTTGCCTCACATATTGTAACCTTTTCTGCAAATAGAAATTATTCTATAAATCGTATTACATTTCTTGATTGGTAAACAAATTTCAAATGTAAAACTTCTTTGAATTTGTTTCATTTTATTTTCTTAATCCTCTTCATCTACTACATGAAGTCATTCACTTGTTCAATTATTTATTCCTATATATAAAAATTTTGTTAGCTTTAAGCTTCACCAATGTATAAAACTAAAAGATGTTAGTAAATTGTCATTCAAAAATGTTTAAATCGATAGATTTAATATACGTACCGTTATTACCTCTAATGAATACATCCCCATAACTTCTCTTCAGTTCATGACCCCCAAAATATTCTTTGGTTTCATCCAATACTATATTCATGTAACCGTCTATACTTTGTAAATTTCCAACGTATTCAACTCCGTTGTGGAGCTTAACTGTTACGGAGCTTCCAATGATAGCACTTAAAAATTTAGATGGATCTGTTTTAGTTGCAGACATATTGACTTTATATATGGGTAGCGATTACGGAAAATGTGTAGGGGTGTATGAAAATTAGTGAACACTCAGTTTTTTGATATTAGTATGTTTTTTGATATTGATGTGCGAGTCGAGTGGGGAGAACATGCAGGAAAATCAAAAGAATATAGAGAGAGACTGAAAAGCAGCCCCAAAATATTATTATCATTTACCCATTCACTAAATATCCTTAAGAAACTGTCTATCTATTATGTTGAGGGGAGTTGGTATAAGGTTTAGTCGAAGATTTCTCTCTACTGGATTGGAATTGCCAACCTTTAATGTTGCAATCGTTGGTTCTGGTCCTGCTGGTTTCTATACTGCTCATCAGCTTCTTGGTAAGGCTCTACCGAGAGATAAATTTCACCTTAATGTAGATATTTTTGAAAAAAATCCAGTTCCATACGGACTCAGTAGGTATGGTGTAGCGCCAGACCACCCAGAAGTTAAAAATTGTGAGGAATATCTAGATCATCTAATGGAAAGTAAGGCAGATGAATCGTCATTAGTCAGATTCTTTGGAAATATTGATATTGGCAATGATATTACATTAAGGGAACTCCAGAAACATTACCATTCTATTGTTTTGGCATATGGATGCACTAACAGTGACAATAAGTTGAATATACCTGGTGCTGATTTGGGTAATGTTATATCAGCTCGTCAGTTTGTTAACTGGTACAATGGTCATCATGAGTATCACCAACAGCAGCCAGATGAAATATCTAATAAATTTGAATTTACTCCACCAAATTTCGAAGAAATTGAAAATGTAACAATTATTGGGAACGGTAATGTGGCCTTGGATGTAGCACGAGTACTTTTAGCTGATCCTGATACTCATTGGAAAACAACTGACATATCTATCAGAACTTTGGAAGCTTTAAGAAAGAGTAATATCAAAAAGGTTAACATCGTTGCAAGAAGAGGTCTTTTACAGTCTGCGTTTTCAAATAAAGAGATTAGAGAATTACTTGAGATAACTAACAAAGAAGGTAGCAATCTTTCGTTTACACCTATAAATCAAGAGGTTTTTGATGAAATACCAATTAAATCCTTAGGAAGAGTTGATAAGAGGAAAGTGCAACTTCTTGAAAAATACTCTAAAATTTATTCAGATAAGTCAAAACCTATAGAAAAAACATCTTGGTCATTAAAATATCTCTTGTCCCCTATTGAATTGTCTGGAGCTAGCGGTGAAGTGAAGCAAACTAAATTTTCTGTTAATAAGATTATCAAAGATGAAAAAACTCAACGTGTTAGAGTTGAGCCAACAGAAGAAACAGAAATTATTAAGAATGAATTGGTCATTCTTTCAATTGGATACCAAGGAACCCCAATGGAAGAATTCGACGAATTAAATATTTCGTTCGAAGGTAACAAAATAAAAAACGAAGGTGGTAGAATATTAAAAACTGGCTCCGATGAAACTGTTCCAGGCTGGTACACTTCAGGATGGATTAAGAATGGACCACAAGGAGTCATCGCCACGACAATGATGGATTCATTCGACACTGCGAATAACGTTCTTGAAGATCTTTCAAATCGAGTCACCACTGTAGGAGATCTGTCTACTAAAGATGGTGTCAATCCGAATGAATTGAATGAAGATTTAATTGTAGTTACTTGGGATGGGTGGAAAGCAATTGATGGTGCTGAGAGGAGTCTTGGAAAGGAATTAGGTAGAGAAAGAACTAAATTAGAATCCAAAGAAGAAATGTTGAACATAGCTACGAAATAAAATCATGTACATAATAATAATATAAATATAAAGAAATATATGAGTGTCAATTCTCTCCTTATGTCTACCCTAATCTTGTTTAAAGATTTCTATTTTTAATCACTTGTTATCGTCACATCCTGTCATTCGTAAAAAGTAGTACTTGTGTTCGTACTTTCCCATAAATGACGGTAAATAGTCCAGAGTCATACTAGAAGAAACTTCATTATCACAAGATTCTTCGATTGAACTGTGCATTTCAACATGTTCTCTTGTTTGCGGTAGATCCTTTTTGATAATCTGATATACCGTTCCAGCATGTTGGAAAAATGGAGCTGGTGGTAACTTAGGTACAAGATCACCATCGTGAACTACCCTAATATAACCATTTGTAATCGAACCCAAACTTCTCTCCCTACTTTGAAAAATTGTATCGACCCAAGATGCAAAGTTTTCATCTCCAATTCGTGGACTGGCATATGTAATAACTAAGGGACTATATCCCATTGCATAGAATTCTAAACCAGATAAAAGAGCCAAAGCACCACCTAGAGAATGCCCGGTGACTATTACCTTATATTCAGGGTAGCTTTCTTTGGTATTCTTTGTTGTCTGTACAATCATTTGACAATGTAATACTAAGAAGTTATAAAACCCTTTGTGAACCATACAGTTTTGACATTTGCTGAATGTAGAAATATTATCAGCTGGTTCTGCTATCGTTTTGTAAGGAATTTGAATAAAATCAAAATTCCCAATCCAATCTCTTCTAGAAGCTGTTCCTCTGAAAGTAAGTATAATTCGTTTGAAATTGTGATCAAGTGCCAAGTAGCCAGACCCTACTTCACCCCATTGATTAAAGTTAAATGTTTCCAAAACTTGAATACTTTTTAACTCATTAGACTGACACTTATCTAAGGGACATGATTCTGAAAGATTCCCAATTTTCAATCCATATTTTAAGCAGTAAGCAATTGAAGCGAACTTTGCATAATCAAAAAGAGTATCATATTCACCTTGACTGATTTCAGAACATACAAACGATGCTAGAAATAAAACTGATATTAAACTATGACAATACATAAAGCATAGGAGCGAAAACACATTAATAAAATGATTTTGCAGCCATATTCGCGTTAAGATGTTTTTCAGAAATTTTCGATATGCTGAAACTTGGAAAGAAGAGTTAATCAAAACAAGCTAAAGTTACTTTACAAATCCCTACTAATTTCTGTTATAAGTATTATGTATTATTAATGTGTCTTGTACACTCAGCAATGGCTGTAAAAAGGATAAAATAAAATGAGTAAACAATGTAATGACTATAAAAAAGTATAAATTAAATTAATGAACTAAAGGAAAATCAATTTCTCTATTAAGAAATCAATAATATTGATGAAGTGTTAATGAAGCTGATGTTGATAATAATGATGTTTAAAGTATAATATATAAAAATGAATAAAATGTGGTAATTTATTTCTGTCTTTCCCTTTTTAATTCTGTCACATAGTTACCCTGAATCAGATTGTTTGGTATAATCCAACAATTTCACCCATGAGTCCGACATATTCCTCAACGAATGAATTAAATACCCACCAGTTTCCAAAACTGCTTTGCATTTGATTTTGCAGTTGTACCTGTTGTTTAGAATAAATATGCTTCAATAAATCATTTAAAATTTGACTTATAAAATTATGGTAAACTAATATTGGGTATCTTGATTTGAAATGAGTAGATAATAAACTTTCATGCATGAGTTTGATTAGTGAAACCAAAGTATTAAATTCTTGGTTTGACAATAAATTTGTCCATGCTGGATCATTATGTAGTAGTTGTGAAAATTGATTCGAATTCTTTGCACTCAAAAAACCAACAAGGTCAACTTTGAAGAATTGTTCAATGAGCGATGCTTCTTCTCTTACAAACTTCATGGAAACAACCGAACTTGGTTTATCCTGACTTCCAACCTGAGATGCACCCTGACTCCCAACTCCTTGCGATTGTGAAGGAATTCCAAAATCTGGAATCTGTTGTTGAAATTGTTGATGTTGTTGTTGCAGCAGCAGCTCAGATGCCACAGGATTATAATTATATCCCATTAAACTAAATATTAAATCATTTTGTACGATATCTTCCTTAAAATTGAAACGAATTTCATTATTTTCAAAAGATAAGGAAGGTGATGGAGAAATCAAATAATTTTGAATGTCTGATTTCATACAATTTCTAGTACTTGTGAATCCTTCCTCCTTTATAATAAGCTTGATAAAAGTAATTAAAAGATCATTAACATTAATCAACTTTTTCAAGATTATACAAAAGATCGTCGCATTAGTATGTGGGAATATACTTTCCAATCCAGCCAAACTATCTGTGTAATTATTAACGAATTGAATAAGATTTGATCTCAAGGTTTGTAAAAAACTACTATGATTTTCGAAACCCTTAACTGGTGTAACTGTCAACAATAACAAATATGGTAAAAGTTTAATAATTACAATCAAATAAAGTCGAAGATCTAAATTGTGGTAATCATCAGGTTTAGAGAGAGCCGAAGCAAAATACGGATTAATAATCTTATCCATAAAATTGGTCAACAAAGTATTATTGTTCTCATTCTGCTCTTCTAATTCAAAAATGAAAATGTTATCAACTAAGTCAAAAATATTATCATCAATATTGATAATACTATCTACAATAATACTTTGTTCTTTGCTAATACTTTCAAACCAGCTCTCTTGGTTCAAATCTGGAGCCAATGAAAAGTCATCAAAAGTAGGGAACTTCAAGAATGGATTAGTGAATGAGAGTTGAGGAGCAAACGAGTAGTTATCGGTATTGGATGACGATTCTGGGATACCACCATGACTTCCACCCAAACCACTCGATTGTATACGTTTATTCGTACTAGAATCTCTAACCAGTGGTCCCAGTGATAAACCAAGACCATGATCTAAAGCACCATGAGAAAGATCAGAAGTGCCACCTAAGTGTAATTCCGAACTTCCTCCTGTAATCATATCATGTTGAAGATGTTGAAACAGTTGATCTTGATTTTGTTGTTCTTGGAGATGAGGGTGATGTTGATGGCTCGATATCTCTGAAAGGGTATTTTGTAATTGTCCAGATGCTTTCCTTTTACTACTTTTCATTCTGTTCTTTCTCAGAATAAAATAAGTATTTAAATCACTTAATTCATTATTTTCACACAAATCTTTAATATCTTGGTGAATAATTTTATCATTCCAAATAACCCCTAAATAGTTATACTTAGATTCACCTCTACTACCTAATCTTTTAATCTTTAAATTTGGATAAACTAATTTAATTAATTTCCCTAATTTTGATTGACCTAAAATAATCTTTTGTTGTTCACTAACACTATTCGACGAAGAAGGGTAATTAGTGATAAGCTTCTGACATATGATGTAATATGATTTGTAAATAGATAATCTTGGGATAGTATGTTCCAAAACTACTGTTGAATCAGGTAATTGGATTAATAAATCAGAAAGAATCTTAATGGCTAAAAAGGTTCTAAGCAACTCATGATAATTGACTGACGTTAATTTGATCTGGGAAGTGTCAATGTTTGGAATGAAATTATTTAATGAAATAGGATTTTTAAAAACAGATAGAACCAGTGAAACAGCGTATGAAGAAACCTCAGGGATAGATGGGGAAGAAAATTGAGTTTGGTCAATTTTTTGGTAAGATCTAGATGGATCCTTCTTAGTATCTGATCCATCATCTGAGTTGTATAGGATATTATAGAATTCATCCAAGGGTAATTGATTTGAAATCTTGTGAAGTACATCTAAAAGGAAATAATTCATATTCTGACCATCAATGGACGGTAATTGTACTAACAACGATTGTATTAAATTGTTCTTATTATGAATTGTGGAAGAAGCGGATGCAGAAAAGGAAGCAGAAGCGGAAGTCGTTGATGTGTAAATATTAGCAGCAGGGAGTAATTCCATACTTCCAGCTGAATGAGAATGAGAGTGTGAAAGATCATGTGAATGCAATGGATTTGGTAATGACGTGGAAGAATGACGCTGAGACACTTGCTCTAAAGATCTTACCGTTGGCTCATATTCTTCCTTGAGGTTGAATAAATTGAAATGAGATGAAATGGATAAATTATTTTTATTATGTTGAATCCTTTGTTTCGCTGGCAGGATCTTTGAAGGTGATTGATAAAATAAATCAGATTGTGCCATTGGTTTAGGGAAGGCAAAGTCTGAAGGGCCAGACGGCATGGAAGTTGTGTTACCAGCGGGAACTGATGATGACAGTTGATAATCAACAGACGGGTAAACAAATTGTTGTGGGTATTGGTTAAAGGTTGGAGAAGACTGCAATGATTGAGATTGTTGGTCTAATGCAGCACCAGAATGGGAAAGATTAGCAGTCAATGGGATTGGTACAAGCGGTGGTGCGGTAGTATATGGAGGCTCTGATTGAGGGTATTGATATGCATGAGTATGGAAATCTTGAATTGGAGTCTGCTGATGAGTAGTAGGCGGTACAATAGATTGTTGTTGAAAATGATCAGGAGATGAAGGATAATGATGATGAGTTGGTGAAGAATGATGAGGTAAGTTCAGATGTGAATCCGAATCATGTTTTAATGCAGTGGAAGGATTAAATCCCTGAGGTTGATTTGTAGTTGATGATTGTGGTGGAGGGAAATAATAATTTATATTCAGAGCCGAAGATTTTTGCCGCTTATGAGATTTGTGGCTACGGTTATCCGACATAACTCCACCATAGATAGGGAATGCGGCCTGAATGGTGACTTATGATTCCAAAGGAAGGCCAACAATAAGGGAAACAAGTAAGAGGTGAACTTAGTAGATCGATCCTCTCTTTATTTTGCTCTTTCTCGAGGGAAAAACCAAAAAAAAAATAAAAATAAATAGTCCAAAATAAGAAACTCAAAACACTCCTATAGTGACGACGGAGAGGTGAGTTAGTGAGGTAAGTGTGTGAATGAGTGAATGGGTGAGTGATGGATGGGTGATGGACGAAGACTCAGTTATATTTATATTTATATTTATATTTGTTCTGATTCAGATACTGATTCAGATTCTAATCCTTCTTGTTTCGTTAATGTTATTGTTAAAATATTACCCTGATCAAAGTAAAAAATGATCTTTTGGTATTTGTTTCTTTTGCCCTTATGGAGTTGTGCGATATATTTAGAATTGACGATTTTCAAGTAATGTATCAATTGTTACGGGAAAAGACGAAAGTTAAAAAAGAAAAACAAGAAGAAATTGTCTTTTTTGTAAACTTCGTTATTTCTTTCTACTTCTTCTTCTTCTTCCTACACTGATCGGAGATAACGATCAGGTAATCAGCAAATCAAAAAAAGAAAAATATGCTTTCCCTGGTCGGTAAGTGAGTAGTGATCTAAAATCTAGTTGACAACCAAATACGACGGGGAAACTAGCTGAATAGAATAATGTACCTGAACTTTATATAAAGGAGGTCAGGGAAGCGAGGAGGTCGTGGCGCCAAAAGCGGGAAAATTAGTGGTGGTGTGTGGTGCGTAAGGCTGTTCCCCTGAGTGTGTTTTCCGGTGACCCTGGGAAAAGTTAAAAGTTATGTCTATCTAGCG
The DNA here is from genome assembly GCA_030578175.1 of Dujonia santamariae. Lineage (NCBI taxonomy): Eukaryota > Fungi > Ascomycota > Pichiomycetes > Serinales > Debaryomycetaceae > Dujonia > Dujonia santamariae. The sequence continues at coordinate 68,641 of JANIVZ010000018.1, forward strand.
GTATAGAAAGTAAAGAAGAAAAGGAAAAGGGAAAGGAAAAGGAAAAAGGGAAAAGGGAAAAAGGGAAAAGGAAGAAGGAAAAAAATTGTCAGAGGTTTGGAGGAATTTCAAGATATATAATATCTCGCCGTCGCCATCGCCTTAGCCGTAGCCGTAATTGTCGGTGTTCCTCCGTCTTTCTACTCTCCTCCTCTTCTTGCTACCGTAAGTAGAACGAGGGAATGTTTCCCTATTTGCTTCTATCAGTAGGTCACAACTAATACTAGCATTTATTTTTTTGCTATCTCGTATTTTTTTTTTTTTTTTTCCTCCCTTTAACTGTACTCTTCTATTCTGTCCCACTTAGTTTCCCATTCTCGGGTTAAATTGACCTCTCTTACCTCAATTAACTTCCCAGTGTGTCGCCTATCTCTCCCGAAACTTCTTCAATTGGAATGTTACATTTACAATTAGTACTAAAAGGGCAATTGATTGAAGTTGACGAGTAGTGCAGGTATTACTACACCCGCATTTGTGGCAACCTAAGCAGGAAAATAAAAATAAAAATAAAAATAAAAATTTCTCTCTTTGTGTCTACATGTATGTATAATAAATAATTGTTCCATCATTTTTTTTTTCAATTGATCCACGGAAACTTATTACAAAGTGGAGAACAATAAGCCTTATTTACATTGTACTTAATGTCTCACCCGTCTACTTTATTGTCTACCTTATGTTTCACCATAAAATCTATAAAATGTATTAACCTCCCCCATCCCCCCCTCTAATCATTTAGCTGATGGCTTCTATTTTTTTATTTTTATTTTTATTTTGTTGCAACCATTTTCTGACGAGTGAGCAAGCTTACTTAAACAAGCTTTTAGACGATATCTAATTTCCATCATTCACTTAACTTCAATTATTATTATTTTGTTTTATAAAAAAGAAACTACATAGCAAAATATCTAAAACGTAAAAATTTGGAATGAATAAAGCTTATTAATGCCTTCTATACATATATATATTATTTGACTTCGCCCCTTCAATAATCTTCTATACACCAACATTAACTAACACACAACATGTTTCAAAATTATTATCATTAATTTACTTCCTACATTCCAATCTTTTGTAACAGATCATGTTTTAAAGTCATCCTTTTTATTCTTTTATTTGAAATAAAACCTTCATAATAATTTATTTATTTTCTAATATATATTTCGTATAAATATTTTTCTAATTAAATTAGAAACCAAAGTGAAACTATAACTTGGCCTTTGGTGGTAAACTAGTCTTTAAGATATCCTTCATCTCATTGGCAGATTCGGTCAAGTAATACTTTAATACATCTGATCTTAATCCATTACCTCTTTTACAACTTATGTGAACATGAATCCATTCTGAATTAATCATGTATGCTAATCCAAATCCATCATCAATAACTTGTGACCATCCCCAACTTTGGAAATATTCACTTGGAATTTGTGATGATGAAATGTACCATGTGGCACTGTAACTGAAAATCGGATCAGTGAAAATAGCTGGAACTTCTTCACCTGGTTCTAACATATTCTTTAATCCAAGGAAGTGACGATCAACACCTCTACCATCAGCAGCTGATCCTAAGTAAGAAACATGTTGCTTACAAGCAGCTTGGAACGTTGCAATTTTTTCTTCTGTAGTACTTTCAAAACTTGTCCAAGTTTCAACAAATTTCTTTGATTCATTTGATACAACTCTACCAGTTTCAGTTCTACCCTTTAAGAATTTTCTAGTAGCAGCACTTTCATATGTTGGTCTAATTTTTCCGGTGGCCTTGTAGTAAGCTAATTGCATCATCATTTGAACATATGCATCTGGAGAAACTTTGAATTGTTTAATCAAATTCTTACCGTAACCTTGGTATTGGAAAACTTCTTCATCATGAGCAGCAATTGTAGCTTGGAATTTTTCAACTGCTGCATAGATTTCACTTCTAACATATGGATTAATATCAAATGGTAATACTTTTGGAATTGATTCAACTGGTATAGATCTGACATCTTCAGTTAAGTTTGAAACTTCAGTAACTAAATCCTTTGGTGATTCCTTAAAGATCTTATCAACAATAAAGTTATTTAATTGAACAGTTGGTGTAGCATCCATTCTTGAATGTTCTCCAAGGAAACCAGAGTTACCGTTAGAAGCAATGAAAAATTGTAAAGGTTTATCAAAATATCTATTTTGACCATCACCGTGCCAGCAGTTCTTGGATTTTTCTTCAATAGTAATTGGTGCATTTTTGTCCAATGCAATAACAAAAGAAGAAGCTTGAATGTCTTTAATTGAAGCAGCATTTGATGGAGATTTTAATAATTGAGTGTATGATGATAACCATTCATCTCTATTCAATGAAGTAAGGGCACCAATTGGGTGAGCCTTTCCACGTTTTTGAACATCTTGGGTAATAAATTCAAATTGCTTGTATAATTCAGCCTTTGAAAGTACATTACCGTCCTTAGTGTGGTGGAAAACCTTATAAAAGTGGTTTTCAATAATGACAATGAAAAATCTGTTTGCTTCACCATCATAAATTTCAGTTATATCAGCTGGAGAAGCTGGAACTCTGGAATTATTGAACATGTACTTGAAAGCATTCATACAGTAAGGGTTACCCTTAATGACTTCAGGTTCTAAAGTTTCAGTTTGAACATCCAACATAAATTGAGTGGCATAGTAGGCGATTAAAGTTGCCTTCAATAATTGATCTTTACCAATTAAATTGTTAACATCCTTGTGAGAAAAAAAATATGAAACATATGGTGAAACTGGATCTCTGTAAGTCATGTAAGCATAATCATCCCAAGTTTCAGCTAACCAATTATCAACTTTTGGGTTACTGGCAAAGACTTCCAACTTGGATTGTAATTTTTCACCAACACCACCTGGCTTGATAAAATCTTCAACCTTGCTAGTTGTTTCTTTAAATTGTGCTTCATTTAACAATGGTTGAACGGATAAAAGGTACTTTGCAGCAGTTTCTTGTAAACCAGGAACTGGTAATTTTGGTAATTCCTTTTGGAACTTGAAAAGATCACCCTTTACGGCAGAAGTAGACAATTGTTTGATGTGAGGCATTGATAATCTACGAGCAACAAGCTTTAACATGACAATAAAGCGATTATACAGGGAGTTAGGAGAATGAAAAACTCTTTAAAAAATAAACCAAAAAAAAGTCAGAGAAGTTGACTTTCTTAATTTCTAATTTGAGTAATTTATCGCCAAGTTTGCGTGAAAGAAAGTGATAATTCTGGTTTAGAAAATCCCTGCTTTTACTATTAAATCAATTTTTTATAGGTGGGAAAAACGTTTCCTTTATATGTCCAGAGATTTTGCGGGGGTGTCCTAATTTTTTTTTTTTTTTCTTTTTCCCACTGGTGGAAATTTTCCAACGGTGACCCATGGCTTTTCAGTGGCTCTCCAGTTATCCGAGGCCCAGCAAATTTCCTCGGACTAAAAACGGAATCGATATTAGGTATTAAACTATATAGAGAAAATTAATATTATTTAGCAATATGGATATAACGAGGGATTTAAAGAGATTCCTATTTGTACTTACCGTCCATTTTATTTTACATTGTAGCATTGAAAAATGATCAAAGATAAGAGGAGCGGTTGTATGAGCACATGCTACACCTCGGAAGATGTAAAATGACTACGACTGAAAAATTGGAATTTCGGTGAAAGTATCCCACAGTAGTTACAATGTATAAAATGTTTCTTGTTCAATGTATTCTCATTTCTGAAGACATAACTATCTTCTTATCTATTTCGTACTAGATACTCGGATCTGACCGAACTGTTACCCCACAAAATATCACGGTACATGATTGGAGCAACAGCCAATCAAAAGAGCAAAAATAATACCATATAAATTCGGATGAATTAACTAGTAGAGATTCCACTCTGGTACTAGATAGTTTCAAAATATTTAAAGTACTATGAAATTCAGAAAAAAAAAAAAAAAAACCATTAAATGAATAATTAAAATATTTACAATTTAAAGTCTGGGGTAATGACCTTAAGTTTGGTTCGATGTGGAAGTGACTGTACACTTCCAGCAACCACCTTGCTGGTCACTGCTGTTTGAATAGCAACATCCGGAAAGTAAGAAATAAGTATAAAGACCTGAAACCGTTCCGTCGACACATCCGAAAGCCTCTTCGTGCATACATGTGCGTGGTTGGTTGCAACGTCACATCAAGCATGTGAGTATAGCTTCCGAAAACTATAAAAATTTTGCAGCTACTTAAAAAAAAAAAAAAAAAAGGAGGTCAACTAGTTCTTTAGAGTAGACAATGAGCTTTTGTTACAAAATATAAGACGCTCCGCTGGCGCCTATCCGGCGAGGACAACTGCGTTGAGCTCTTCTCCCTTCGATCGAGCTTCTAACCCTACTGGGAGTATGATGATATCGATCTGCCGAAGGCAGCTAAGCTCGATGCAATTGTCCTCCCCGGATAGGGGTCCTGGCGAAGCGGTACTACTTACTAACCACATATCCACCTAGATGATATTTATATAGCAATGCTAGTTGAAATTGGAGTCTGATCTACCGGGGTTTTGATATAGAAGTTAATCACCATTTAGTTTGTAGCTCTACTCTTTCTTATTCCAGTTGAAGAGACTGCGCGTGCTTGTCAATTTACCTCTCGAACTGGAGTAAAGAATGGCCATTTAAAATCGATTACTATTTGTTTTGTTACCACTACTCTAGGGTCCATGATTGCCGATGTTGGTTGCATCAAGCTCTTCTCCCTTAAGGCGCCCTCTTTCGGTAAACAATTGTGACACTAACCTTTCTTAACCAATTGTGTACAACTTTAATCTTTTCTGGACATATACCCGAGGTTGAATATTGTCTGAAAACGACCCATTCGATTCTATTTCTAGCATGGACAAAAATACTATCTATCTGACAGGGAGTCAAGTTGAATGAAAATTCCCTTTTCTACAATCAGTTGTCAATATTAACATTCTACTATCCGTCATAGTAAAATGATGCTACTTTATATTAAAAAAATATTTACTTGCTCAAATAGTTCAGATACATATATTTATGTATTAGTTAGTTCGTATATAGACTTTAAAAAGTATTTCATTCCATTATGTGTGTTTATTTTTTCTTTTTTCTTTGCTGTGAATTCAATTATTTATTCTGGGACATTGTTAAATAAATAACTGACACTTTCACCATTATGCAACCTTCTGATAGCTTCAGCTAAAGTGGCACTAATATCCAAAGTTTCTAAAATTGAACATCTCTCTAATTTATCTTCCAATGGCATTGAATTAGTGCAAATGATTTTACTCAATCTTGACTTGTTCAACTTTTCAATAGCATTTGAAGAGAAAATACCATGAGTAATGATCGCAATAACCTTCTGAGCACCTCCGTTATCTAATAATACTTCAGCAGCTTTACACAAGGTACCACATGTATCTGCCATATCGTCAATCAAAAGACATACTTTATTCGAAACATCACCAACAAGCACCATCTTCAGTACTTCGTTTGCCTTTTGTCTTTCCTTGTGTATTAAGGCAAAGTTCACATCGAGCTTATCGGCTATAGAAGCAACTCTCTTAGCTCCACCAGCGTCTGGTGATACAATAATTAATTCTTCTTTGTTGAAATTTTCCTTTATGTAACGCAAGACAGATGGCTCAGCGTACAAATTATCAACTGGTACTCTGAAAAAACCTTGAATTTGTGATGCATGTAAATCCATGGTGATAACATGGTTACAACCAGCAGTTTGTAACAAGTTGGCAATGAGCTTGGCAGTAATTGGAGCTCTACTCTTATCCTTTTTGTCTTGTCTGGCGTATGGGAAATTTGGAATAACTGCCGTTATTCTTCTAGCACTGGCAATCTTACAAGCGTTAATCATAATCAATAACTCCATAAGAAATTGATTTATAGTAGTTTCACCACATCCTGTTTGTATAATGTACACATCTTCATCTCTTACTGATTCACCAACTGCACAAGCAGTCTCTTGATTGGAGTACTGGAAAGCTCCAACCTTAGCTAACTCAATACCAAGTTTTTTCGAAATCTGTTTCGCAAGTTCCGGGTGCGAGTTACCTGCTATCAATTTAATGGAGTTTTGTGAGTGAGTCATCATCCTTTCTTGAGATTTGCTTCTATTTTATCTATTATATTGTCTTCTTCTTCTGATTGATTTTTTTTTCTCATCCATGTGCCTTAATTATTAGATGAGCAATATATGCAGGTTTTGAACAGAGAGAGAGAGAGAGAGAGAGAGAGATTATAAATATGTATAACTGATGCATTATACGAAGATATTTAATATGAACTTCTATATAGCTTAGTGATAGTATGGATCTTTGACATTGTTTTTTGTCAATATTAATGACAATTTCATTATATTGAAAAGCTATCTGGGAAAAACCAAACAAGTTGGAATCAAATGGATGTCCTCCTGGTTTTACTACTTCTGATCATATTTCTTCTTGTAGACATCTTTCACATAAGATATTATGGTACATTTAAGTATCTTGGAAAAATGTTGGTTGAATGCAGTACAATAAAAGACTTTCTTGTTTTAAGATTTCATCGAATCTTACCCAACTCACTAGACTTCTGGAAGGACATTCTTAGTTCTAAAACTTCCTAAGCTTTTGATCGATAGGGACAAGCTAGGTGTACTTCGCTAAGTGTATTTCCACCTAGTACCTGTTTATTATTTTTTAAACAAATATTGTTCATACTTCCCCTAGTATCAGCTTAGTTTTTTTAAACAAATACTGTTCATATTTCGTAATTGAATTTAGCATATAATAAGCTTTCGGTCATTTTTTCATTAGGTACATCTCAGTTCAAGATGTAACTTATTACACCTAACACTACAAGAAAAAAGTCCACAACTATCACATCTAGCATACCCCGAATCCAAACCACATATGCAACAAAGTTTAACCTTTGGTTTGGTAAGTGATCTTGAAAGTCTCTGTCTTTTAACCCCATTCGAGTCCATTGGCTCCAATTCGTCAACAAATTGATAACTTAACCCTAAAATTGTATTCAACGAAATAACATTTCTCTCTTCTTCTAAATACAGCGACAAGTTTCTTCTTGCAGACAAGATTCTTTTTGTAGCTGGTGTGTTACCCAACCTTGCCTTCTTCTTGTCGCCACCACCAACAGACGGCACACTTCTGGAGTCAGCAAAATTCTTGGGTATTTCAAAAGTAGACACACTACTAGCATTTTCTTTATTTAACTCCCCTATCCTTCTACTTATCAACCTTTCAAGTTGTATCTGCTGGTTTGATTTTAATTGGCCAGCCGTCAACAGTGAGTCATTAGATTGAGTTTGGGCATTCATCAAATGAGTGACATTATAATTAATCTTTGGTCTATTCTTCGAAAGACGGGAGGCGGCACTAGTAGCTGCTTGAGGTTCATTCTGTCCACTATCAGCATTACTATTCCCAACTTTATTGGAAGCAATTGAAGGTATCTTTGATTCATAATGTGCTGGTCTAGCGGTAAGATTAATACTCGACGAAAAATAAATCGTTGACCCTTTATTAGCCGATGACTTTGGAATTTCTTCAACCAACATGTTTATAATGGTGCCTGTCTTACTACTTAAATGATAAGGCAGGTTCGGGTTTAAATGCTGTATTTTGAGTAGTGAAATGTTTTGTATTGATTATGAAAATATTTATATGCAGTATTTTGAAATTAATTTGCAACTTGAAGAATTTATATACATCGAAGAGGAGAAGAAGAAGGATGTATGGAAAATATATTGTGATTGATTTGGTACAACTCTAGTAAGGGATTAATGATCCTAATGTGAATAACTTCTTGAGAAATCATGTACAAACTTAGCTTGCGAATTACTCCTATAATATGCGTTATTTAATTAACAGAACCCTATTTAGACTTAAGGTAATTATATGAATTCGTTCCAGAGCGATATATACAGAGAGAGAAAGACAAGAATTTTCTATACATCTTAGTAGTTTGATTTTTATTGCAAATAACTTGATTGGATGCTATACTACAGTCCCTGTTCCTACGAACTTATGGAAAATATATATAGCATATAAAGTTTCCACTCATAATCGTTTCCCTGGCTTACATTCAAGATTCTTCGTCTTACTGGTGCTTATTTATTTGCCAATATACTTTTATATACAAGAATGGATAACAATTTCAAATTTTGCTTGCTTCTCCGTGCATTCCATGGGTTTGCTTTGTTGATAGAAACTACTTCTTCCCATCAGTACCAGCACTTTGTCTCATTTCTTCAGAAGTAAATGGTTGGTCTTCTCTGGATTTGTCAAGCATTGGTTTGATCTTTTTGTTGGCTAAGGCAACGTTTACACAAGTGATATAGTCATCCCATAACTCTGTACATTCATTTTCCAATGACTTACCCTTCAAGAATTTTTCAGTGTACCATGTATTGAAACATTCATCATAGGCATTCTTTGCAGGCGTACATTCAGGGGCAAAAGAAACTGACATGATATTACCCATAATAAGAAAATGAATAAGATATACAACAGCTTTAGAGCGAGAGTTGTATCAGATGGACGAAGGCATTTATTTGGTGTTTTTTGCCCCAGTCCATACAGGCCCATAAACGAAGTTGGATATATGCAGGTATACGACGATGATCAATCAAAAAGTAATCTAGTCTAAAAATGTTAGACGAAATTTAAGCATATACATAGGTTAGAGGTGACGGATTTCAATAGTCATGGAATACTAATCTATTATTGGTTTTTAAGACACAATCAAGAATAAGGGGATCAGATATGTTAGCCCTGGATTACAGACAGACAGACAAACAAAAGCTAGAGATGTATGTATTTACCTGCATGTTAGAACATTGTAACCTGCAGTCCATCGCATTGATAATACACGTCCCATATGTAAAACATAAACAAAGAAAACGAATCAATGTTGCGTACACTTGGCTATACACTAAAAAAGTCTAAGATGAAACGATATTCAATTGCGTCGTCCTCATCAAGACGGAAATCAATTAAGGAAGACCTTCGTGAAACACACTCCGCTTCTCAGTCCGCAACTTTGGAACTTGAAAGACTTGAACAAGAGATCACAATAACTTTACAAGAAATCGATAAGAATTTATCTAAATCTAATGCTATAATAAACGATAAGATATATCCTGTCTTGAAGAACTATGGGAAATCCTCGGCAAAGGTTTGGAATAATGTTAATTTTTGGAAATATTTCATGGAACAAGCTGCTAATGTAGAGCTTACAGGCTATGAGGAACTGGTCAATCCAAACCCAACTGATTCAAATACTTTGAATAATTCCAAGTCAAGTAAGGTTCTATTGGATGATGATGTGCAGACCGCTACTGATGTAGTTGCAGCTGGGGCTGTTTTACTGACACAACAAGGTACTGGTAGCGGATCTTTCAAAAAGCCAATATTGAATAAAGTGCTCCAAAACGTCGAAGAAACGCCAACTTGGTCAGAGGATATAAGACATCAACCCGGGAAGATAAACGCATCGACTCCCCAATCAAGACGTAGCTTGGGTAGTGGTGTAACTTCGACTTCTACTGCACCTACCAAAGGTGCTAGATTTGATTCTTCAGATAGTATTAGGCTTCAGCCACCTACTACAGTTACCCAGATTGAATCTCCCAAGATTACCCATACGATAAGACAATCACTTGATAATTTCCATAAAGTATCTATATCACCACGTAAAAAGACCCCATCTAAGGAAGATAATAGAAGATCTTCAATTATTCAAAATTTGATAGATTCGTCACCAACTTTACCGGAACCTCCAGTTTTACTTTCACAAATGGCCAGTACTGATGCAAATAAATTATCCCCAATAAACATAAATTTGCATTTATCCCCACAAGTTGATAGAGGGAGCTCGAGGAGTTCGAGAGCTAGTTTACAAAGATTCCCACTGACTCCAAAATACAGCAGATTATCAGGAACACCACGGAAGTCTCCTCCGCAAAACAGTAAAGAACTTCAAGCTCCTGTTATTGAAAGTAGTAGTGATCCGATGACTACGAATGAAGAAATTCCTCAACCTGAGCTTGCGACGATTGATTTACTGAAAAAGCGTAAGCAATTGGTTGTGGATGATGATACAACTACCAGAAACAAAAGAAGTTTTCCTAATGATGATGATGAGGAAAACGTTTTCCTTGATAACTCGGCAAGGATAGCCTCTGGGGCAGTTGTTGGGGGATCTGCTACATCTACAATTTACCATTCAGTAATAAGGCAAGGTTCAAGAGAAAACACAAATATAAGTACACTTTTCCAAGAAGTTCTTGAGAACTCCAACTTATCCAAGGAAAACGAAGATGTTGATGATGAAGTTGCAAATAATGCTAAAGATTTGTTTGGAGAAATAATACCGAGAGATGAAGACCTCACTGGCAATTCAACTGGTGATATGGGTTCCTTTTTAGGTGAACGGTTTAAGAAGATAACAAGAAATGAATAATGCAATAGTCCTTGCTAGCTCCAGAGTGTTTCATTGGAAGTTTTTTTTTCTTTTCTTTTTTTCTTTTTTTTCATTAACCGATTCATTGATGTTGATTGGTATCTGACTTGCCATTGATTACAGAAACTTCATTTACAAAGTGGTGAAAAAATTAAATAGGTAAATATATATTTTAAAAAGTAGTGGATATTTTTGTAAGAATTTTGTCAAAAATACAATACATTTGCTTATATACCATTGTACTCCTTGTATCTTCTGATCAATAAGCTAACAAACGGAAAGGTAAAATATAAACTGGCCAAGATACGTAAAATGTTTCTTATCTTGATAAGGATGGACCTACCAGACATCTTTGTGTAAACACTTTTGATATGAAATACTTGGTCCAAGAGTAAAATGATGAACCCCAGTATCTCGTAAATGAAAGTGAATAAATTCTCGGAGATTAACTTCTTATTGAACATACGGGAGTCATTTGATGGGTCACCTCTGTATAACCATTCCCAAGAGAGAACCAACAAAAAATAATTTAACAAAGCCGGGAAATAGTTTAATAAATTGGTAATATCAACAATGGAATCCAAGACATACATTACAAAAGGATTTTTTGAATGTAATGACCTTTTAGTAACGTATATATCAAGTGAGGACCACTTAGCAAGCTTGCTACCAATGAGGAAAAATTGGGCGATTATAACGAAATGATTGGCTGGGAAATTATCCTTCAAATGCAAGAGAACACCAGAAGTTACAGCAATGGCAATAGGGAATATAAACAAGATATCAGTATAAGTTGTTGAACCTCTACGTTTTAGTCTAAGGACATCTTTGACAATTTTCAATAGATTAATCGCGAAGAATCCATACATTGCGTAACCTTGAAATACATCCAAATCATCGTTTGAAACGTATTCGTTAATTTTAAATTGACTCAGCATGGTTTCTGGTACTGAAAATACAGTGAAGGGTGTATTGAAGAAGTGGGGCAGGAAATACTGACTGTTCAATAATCTCGTTATATATTGTTGTTGAGCTGGACAGGATGCAGCACCAATTCCATTCCCAAATAGGCAATTTATCTGGGGTGCAAATCTGAGCATCCATGAATAAGATTATTACATGACCTTTAAGAATAGAACAACAAGACAAATTCAGAATATCGCATAATACCAGTACTGTAGTTTTTATATTCAAAGACGAATCAAGAATGACAATCTATGGCAAAAAAAGGAGGAATGAGTCTCTTCATATCTTGATATTGAAAAACTCAGCAGTCTATGTTTAAAAATAGATAGTCCACAGCGCTGGGTAGGAAGATCGAAAGAAAAACAATAACACTATGCTAGTGTAAATAAATGTGACTGCTTAAAAGACCAAAAAAAAACTTATATGCATTGTATAATGCATTTCAAAACCAATAGATAACGGAATTCACAGGATGTTTTTTTACAACGATCTTCGGGTAAAGTGTCCTGTCTCAGCCAATTATTTAGACCATATGAAGAATTAAAGTACTTTTCATGAGACTGCTATTTACTGCTATGATCTACACAGTTAATTTGGTTGTCCTGATAGGTTTAGTACAAATTAAGCAAGAGAGAAAAGCTTGATGAAATTGCTTGTCCTCGTACCTAGCGGAGCGGTACTGCTCACAGTGAAAACATTGCATGACGATAGGCTGGCGCCTATCCGACAAAATAATTGCATCGAGATATCCTCCCCTTGGGAAATCCCCTCCTCAATAGACACCTGGTTTTTAATTGCTGGACATTTAATGTATACAAGCTAGGAAGAAGAGGTTTGAAAAATATTTAATAATTGTTAAACGTTTTGAAGATAAAGGTAAAGGTAAAGGGTACGGCTGAAATTAGGTGTATATAAATAGACTTCTGGCAAAGCAAAGTTACAGCCACGATCAAAGGATGTGCGGCCAAGACCAATTAAAAAAAAAACTTGACCATCACTCAAAACCTCTAGGAAAGTATGATACAGTAGTAAATGATTGAAAGCGCAGAATACTAGCAATTAAATTATACTATATGAAAAATGAAAAATAAATAAAAAAAGGAAAGGGGACATTAAATAGTACACTACAGTATTTGAAATACTTTACGTGAAGAGTTAATTTTATGCCCTCTTCAGTATTCGGAGCGACTACCGATTTAAGACACCACCAAAAACGTCTCATGGTGATGGTGCATAATAATTTTAATTTCCCGGGAAGCAAATCACAATATTACAGAAAAAAAGAAATAAGCAGCAGGTTTGATATCTGATAAGGAAGTGGAAAAGGAAAGGGATCCGGAAGGATATAGTAATATGTCGACGACATCTAGATTTGGGTCGGCACTCAGCAGATGGTCAAACCCAAGACACAGAAGTAACGCCTAGATCATTGATTAAAGGAACTCATTCGATAACTTTGCTTTTATTTTTCAACGATGGCATAAGACTTGTTAGGAGCACTGCCAAATGATGTAAAAGGTGCGTCAATTGACGTACTCTATGCTCCCTTATTTTATTTTTTTTTGCCTTTTAAATATTTTTTGAAATGCCGGGGCCGTGGGACGAGCAATAAATAAACCGCCTGGTTCTGCCATCCTTTTAATTTTTATAAATATCTATCACTTTCTTCTTATCACTTAGTTATCATCATATCGACATCATCATAAAAAACAAAATAATAATAAACAGTTAATCCTTTTTTCATTTGTTTATTACATTTTTAATTTCAGCTACAGTGGACTGCATGTTCAAGCCAACCCCTTTAGAGTCAGAGAACTTGAGAAACAAAGACATTAAGAATGGAGACTATAAGGAGACAAGATTGGAAGATATTCAATCACAATGTTCAAAGTTAATCAGTGAATTAGAGTAAGTATTTTTCTTTTTTGTATTTTTTGCAATTTTTCATTTTTATTTTCTTGTTGTTGTCCTACTTTACTAACATATTTACTTCAGTTCTAATCAGAATCCAATTGCGGTAATCAAAAAGCACCTATCAATATTGGAAAAATACACAGATCTTAAAGAAATTGCTTTAGGCTTGGTAACAATGATTGCTGATCAAAGACAACTTCGTACAAATGATATTCTAGAAGAAATGAGATTAGAAGTTGAAAGTAATTTATTGAATTCCTCCAAATCACACTCATAGAATTTTCGACTTACCCATATGATACTAATGAATTAATGATTAAATAATACTATAATAATAATGATAATAACGATAATGATAAAACAAGTTAACAACCTTAAGGTCCCCATATCCCACGTAGACGTAGAATTGACTACTTCCGCCCTAATTCTTTCCTTATCAAAATATATCATTGAAATTGAAAGGAACCACTATAACTTCATATTTAGAGCCATTCCCAGAAGAAATCGAGAATCTATCAAATGTAACTGAAAATAGTACGGGGACTATACTGTATTACAATGTGTATGGGCCGATCACCCCATCCCCCACCTTCCCGAGTCCTCATTGGCCCTACTTATCATAAGCATGATAAAAGCGGACCCAACGAGAGCAAAACTCGATGGAAGTCCTCATTGGCCCTACCTATCATAAGCATGATAAACGCAGTCCTAAAGAGAACCAAACTCGATGGTATCGCCCTTCCGCTGTAGGCAGCCAGCGGAACGTATTGTCTTTTAAACAGACCATACTATGGCCCTGCCCCATTCTTTGAAAAAGATAATTGATACTCAATTATAAGTCACTTTGTAATTCTGTAAATATATATACTATAACATTATTTAATAGGTAGTTATCGTTATTAGTGAACAACGTTATCTGTATCTTTTCACACTAATAATAATTATTTCTCTCCTTCTCTTCTTTGAATATCACTCTACTAGGGCCCCTATATCCGGGGAGGACGATTGCATCGAACATTTATCACTTTGGTTGTCCATTCTAGCCATACCGGGAGTTGTGATGTAGAATATCACTCCGAAGGTCGGCAAATCTCAATGAAAATCTCTCCTCCCAGGTTAGGGATTTTGGAGATCTGCTTAAACCATTATCATTATCACCAGAACTAATGCTCTATTGATGTAAATGTTTTTCATAACCGAGCACTAAACAATTCTTGAACATACTTTTACATATATCAATAGATAAAATTACCTCTTATTAACTATTTCAAAGTTCATGTTACTATCACGTGATTTTCTATAATTGAAAAAAAAAATAGTGTACATGAATTTTCATGTTTTTTTAAGTATGGCAAGAAGAAAGATGAGAGTACTGAACCAATGAATAATACTTGTAAAAGAATTCATAAATATATGAAGATGAAGATCAAAAGAGTATAGCAGTAATATTTTTAACAGTTCGGCCAAAGTTTGGCTGTAAAGATTGATAGGTACAATTTTTGTTCTCGACCCTTCCTTTTTTATTTTTTCACTATTTTTTTCCCTCAGTCTCAAACCTCATTAAATCTCATTCTTCAACTTTCCATATAAATCTCAAAATTCAAATACTCATTACCATTTCATAGTGCACAGCTATATTATTTTTACTTCATATCTTACACCATAATTCATTCACAGAGAGATTTGAAATCTATAATATTTTGGGCATTTATTAACTTTTCATTTGTTGCTGATATATATATACCGTTTGGCTATTGCATTCCTTTTCATACTTTGTTCCCCCTTTTCTTTTTTTTTTAATTCTTGATGAAGTTTGATAGATTCATACTTATACTATTGGCATTGATAAATGTTGTAGTAGCGGTGCTGGGTGCGCCGGGTGCAGGGTCTGGAAGCTCAAAGCCTAAGGTTCAACGAATAACACCTACAAGACAGAGAAATCTACATCAGTCTGTGGGGACTCAGAGGGACCCTGAGTCTGCTGCTGCGGCGGATCTTGGAGATAAATTGTTACCACTTGATTTAAGGTCAATCAGTGATTGGAAACTCACTGACTTGCTACTCGTCAGTGACATAGACGGAAACTTGCATGGAGTAGAGAGGAATACTGGTAGTTTACTTTGGACGTTACCAATTAATGACCCATTGGTTAAAATCTCCACAAATACTTCAGATAATATTGTCGCCGACGGAGGTGGGTCTAATGTACTCTGGTTTGTAGAGCCATACCTTGATGGGTCTTTGTATTACTTCACTCCGAAGTTTGGGCTCAATCAGTTGCCGACTAGTATTAAAAATTTGGTTCTTGAGTCCCCTTTCTCGCTCAGCGGTGATGATAAAATATATACTGGGTCGAGAAGGACGTCGCTATACACGATAAATATTTACACAGGAGAGATAACCTCGTCCTACGGTAACAACGACGACGGTACATGCCCAGCCTCCAATATTCACAGACAGAAGCAGGCTCTGTTCAATACCAATAACAGACGACTGGTGGCTGAAGACGAAACAATCATGATTGGTAAGACAACATACGAATTGTCGATTTATCTGAAAGAAAACACGAATATGGTTTGGAATGTTACTTACTCGCAATGGGGTCCAAATAATATAGATAATGACCTTATCATCCAGAATCAACAGAGCTTGGACAAGCTCTATTTTACACCATTCCACGATAAATCACTTTTGGGGATAAATAAGGATTTGGGAACACCTGTGTGGATAAGCAGACTCCCATCACTTGCAGTGAACATTTTTGACATTTTTCAATCAAACAGGAAATCTGGAAATGCCTTTGTTTGCTTACCTCATCCATTAAAAGTTCTCAATGAACTTCAATTGAACGACGACAGCTCAAGTAACAACCAAGACTCTGTCTTTATCAATAAGACAGTTGGGAGCAATGAATGGTTTGCGATGAGTTATCAAAACTATCCAACCCTTATTAAGAGTGCACCCGTATCTCTTTTCCAAACTTTGTTAAATCAAGATATTATTTCTACCTCTGAATACGATCAATTGAGAAACTTGCAGGTTTCAGGCAACCTGGTTGATCAATCAGAAGTTGAAAAGATACTTAATGGTATACATAAAGTTTTCAGGTTAAATAGTGAAACTTTTTATCAACCACACCTGAGGTGGGATGGTGAAGATCAGAAGAATCCTAATGATACCCCTTTTAAACAAATTGGAGGTAATACAAAAATGAAGCCATCTGATGCTTTGATACCAATTACTACAGGCGATCATGATTTGGCTACAACAGGAGTCCCAAGTATCATGGAAGGTATCTGGTTCCCTCAAAGCAATGCCAATTCTAAAAAACCCTATTCAAAAGAATTGCTATTGTTGGATGGTGATGACCGTTATCCTCTTTCGACTTCCCAAACACACCAAATTTATGAAGTTGAAGATACAACCAGTGTTAAATCATTAAACTTGATCAAGAGAATTTGTGAAGATATAATCGTTATCCTTGTACTATTGGTGTTATTGATGTCATTCGGTAGAATGAGTAAATTAACAAAGCACTTTGCAAAAATTATTCTTGGGAGAGATACTCCAAAGGATTCTGAAGTAAAAATTATTGCACCAACTTCTGAAAAACCAGAATCTATTGATACAAGTATAGATGTTGAAGACAAAATCGAAAATAAAGTTGAAGACGTGGAAATCACTAAAGAAGTAACCTCTTCGTCTGATTCTTCAGAAACACCTATCAAAAAGGTATCAATTGTTGTACCAGGACAGGATCCAGTCGATCCTCTGACTGAGCCACTACTTGATGAGGATGGACATGATCCAAATTCAAAGAAGAAACGTAAAAGAGGTAGTAGGGGAGGTAAAAGAGCTGGAAAGGGTAAAAAGTCAAATGAGGAAGATGAAGATGTGGATTCAATTGTCACAACTTCTCTTATAAAACCTGTTCCACCTCCCGCTAACCCTACCAAAAAGCTTCAAATTGAAAATAATCTTATTCTTTCGGATAAAATTTTGGGTTATGGTTCACATGGTACAGTTGTATTTCAAGGAACTTTTGAAAATCGTCCTGTTGCGGTAAAGAGAATGTTATTGGATTTCTTTGACATTGCAAGTCATGAAGTAAGATTGTTACAAGAAAGTGACGATCATGCAAATGTGATTAGATATTTCTGTTCTCAACTGAGTGAACTGGAAAAATTCTTATATATTGCCTTGGAACTTTGTTTATGTTCTTTAGAAGATATTATTGAAAAACCTGGAACAGTTAATATTCCAGGTAATTGGAAAATTGGAGGTTATCCCATGGTAAATGGAATGCTTTTGCAATTAGCAAGTGGTTTACATTATTTGCATCTGTTGAAGATTGTCCACAGAGATTTAAAACCTCAAAATATTTTAGTCGGAGATGCTACAAAGAAATCAACAAAAAAATTGAATGATTCCGATAAAAAGGAAGCCAATAATAACGGTATTAGATTACTTATTTCTGATTTTGGATTGTGTAAAAAATTAGATGCTGATCAATCGTCATTCAGAGCTACTACTCAACATGCTGCTCTGGGTACATCTGGTTGGAGAGCGCCTGAATTACTTTTACATCATGATTTATTGGAAATTTCCCCAGAAACGATTGGTTCAATAAATTCTCAACATGGCACCAACCATAGCATTACAAATAGTAGTTCCTCAAATGGTAATAGTGGGAGTGGAAAAAGACTTACGAAAGCTATCGACATCTTCTCCTTGGGGTGTGTTTATTTCTATATTTTAACAGGTGGTAACCATCCATTTGGTGATAGATATTTAAGAGAAGGCAATATAATCAAGGGTGAGTATGATTTGTCACTTTTGATTAGTTCTTGTCCATTTGATAATGTTGAGCTGATTGATTTGATCTCGTCTATGATCAATCACAACCCAAGGTTAAGGCCTGATACTCATGAAATTATGAAACATCCATTTTTCTGGTCAACGCATCAGAAATTAGAATTCTTACTTAAAGTAAGTGATAGGTTTGAAATTGAACGTAGAGATCCTCCAAGTGAATTATTATTAAAATTAGAAAAAGTTTCCCAAAAAGTTTGTGATTTGGATTGGCATTCTAGAATGGATGAAGAATTCTTGAATAATTTAGGTAAATACAGAAAGTATCATACCACGAAGCTTATGGATTTATTAAGAGCCTTGAGAAATAAATATCATCATTTCAATGACATGCCAGAGCATCTTCAGAAACAATTGAGTCCATTACCTCACGGATTTTACAACTATTTCAACTCCAAATTCCCTCATATGTTAATGGAAATATACTTTGTTGTTAGAGATAACTTAAAACAAGAGCATGTCTTTGAAGACTACTATTAAGCGTCAAATAAACAAATCAATGTCAATTTAATGACAAATGACGTTACACCTTTTAATTAAGAATAGCTACACATCTTAAGACGATATTAATTAATTTTAATAGTGGGAAAAATTAGCAGTATTATGAATCATGAAATGTACATTAGAGTTTTAACTCGATTTATTAAAATTAAATTTGTAAACATGTAGAATTAAATTCGGAAATAGTTAAGTTAATATGTTCGAGATGGTGGATCATACAAGTATTGAACTTCTTTAGGGCCCTTCCTTCAACATTTAATGGTTAAACTATATGATATATATATTACTGGACTTGGAATGTATTTCTATTTGTATTATGTATGTATGTCACTGTTACCTATTTTGATCCCTTCTTAACCTTCTTAGCTACTGGCTTCGTTACTTTATTTGATGGCTTTTTAGATGGTGTTTTGGATGTAAATGGCTTTTTCGTTACCTGGGATCTTGTTTGTTCATCTTCTTCAGACTTTTCATCGAATTTTGTATGTTTACCAAAATTGGCTTTACTTATAGCTGGCTTGGATAATCCCTCTGGAACAGCTGCTCCACCACCATTTATCTTACCACCAAGAGTATTTTGAAGGAAATTTTTAGCAGCATCTGCATCTTCCTTGGTTGTGTCTTTACTTGAAAGTTTCTCTTCTAATTCCTTTAATCTATTCATATAAGTCTTAACCCTAGCCAATTCCTTAACAATAGGGTGAGTGTTTGTATCTACTCCCACTGATTTAAGGTAAGCAAATATGAGTGATACCAAACAATATAAGTAATTATTATAAAATTTGATTTTTTCGATTGGATCGTCTATTAAGTTGATTTGATCATCGAGTGACTTACTTAAAAGTGGTTTTAACTGTTCAGAAAGTTTATTAGCTGAAGAATCGAGCGATTTTATGAAAAGCTTAACGTTCTCTATATTTTCCATGATTGAAATAATAAATTAATACGTTCTAGACTTGAGGGTTAAAAAAGAAAAAGTAGTCTGTATCTGGACCAACTAACTATCGATTATGTGTATGTAAATATATAAATACTGAGTGACGACTCACCTCATCGTTGGTTGATTATATAAAAGGTGGGTGGTCTGTCATACAATGTATATGAATTTTTATGGGGCTGTGTGCACTCCCCTATATAACTAGATGCTCATCGCAAAAATTTTAGATTTTGTGATACATATATGTAACAATCTGCTTTTATAACACTTATTGATATTCTTCTTTTGAAAACCAAAGGTCAATTTCAACATGGTTCGTTCTAACAGAGAAATATTAACAGGTGGTAAGAAATATGCTCAGAAGCAAGCTAAAAAGCATAGAGTTGAAGAAGTTGTTTTTGACAAAGATGCCAGAGTTGAATATTTAACTGGTTTTCATAAACGTAAGGTTGAAAGACAAAAGAAGGCACAAGTTTATAATAAGGAACAAGATAGATTGGCCAAGATAGAGGAAAGAAAGAAGATCAAAGATGAAAGAAAAAAGGATATGGAAGCACAATTAAAGAGATTCAATGAAACAGTCAAGGACATCACATCATATTCATCACTTGGTGGCGACTCTGGAAGCGACGAAGAAGACTGGGATGGAATAAAAGAAGACAAGAATGAAGATGGAAAAAATGAAGATAGTAGTGAAGAAGATGTTGATGAAAATAAACCAATTAATAGAAAAGGTATACTTCAACACAAGGAAGTGTATAAGCTTGAAGACGCCCTGGTACTTGAAGATAGTCCAGTTATAATAGACGAAGAAACTACAGTAACGGTTGAATCGCTTGATAATCCAGCATATATAAGTGCTCAAGAAAATTTAAAGGCACTTGCAAAGGCAAACTATGTCGATTTAAACAAATCAGAAAAGGTTTTGGAAGATTCTATAAAAAGAGCCAAAAATTATGCAGTAGTATGTGGAGTAGCAAAGCCATCAAAGGATCAACCAAAGCAAAAGAAGAAGAAGTTTAGATACTTGACCAAGGCAGAAAGAAGAGAAAATACAAGAAAGGAAAGGTCAAAGAGTAACAAATATAAGAAATAATAGGTGAAATTTACATTCTTTACTTAAGTTAAAGTAAAAACTATAACTGTAAATCATAAGCAATATCTGGACAAATATTTTTGTAAATTCGTTTCTATTTTAATGATGATTCGGGTGTTGTAGAGACGATTCTGAATAATGTTTGTATGGGAAGTATTTCTGTAATGAAAAGTATGAATGAAATATATAAGATATTAAACATTGATTTAAAAATTGGGTGCAAATTAGTGGTGAAGGTGCGATAAAAGTAAAGGTAGCAAGAGGGAGGGAGGGCTGTCAGTGTAAACAAAATATAAATTCAAAGTGACAATTTCCTGAGGCGGTTGAATCTACTCTGCAATTAATCCTGTTGTTAAAATTGTTATTTATTATTAAAATAATTAATATTGTATTAAGATGACATTGGTTTTAGGTATATGATTTTTGTTTGTAGTAGCACAATTAAACTTAAAATATATATAATAAGAAATTATGCTTAAACTTAACTTATCTTAACTAACCTTGGCTTAACATTACTTTATATTTTATTTTCCTACATCTTAACAGTGTGAACCAAAATTCCTATAAATAAAACTATTCAAAATCTACGCCAACATATCAAAATAGAAAAACCCACCCACCTATGGTATATTTTGCACCCCATATCCAAGCTACTATATACTCTCTTTTGTGTAACTTTTTTATGCCTAAGTTTTACCTTATGCCGGGTAACCACCAAAGGTATTCTCATCGCACCAGTATAAAAGGACTGAAAAAAAAAAAACTGTAAGAAAAAATTAAGTTAATATGTAACATAACTTCTTTTCAAAGAAGGAGGTATTTGGGCTTGGCTTGCTGGATGATATTCTCTTTCGAACTTGTCAACGTTGTGTCTTTGATGAACTTTGATTAGTTCGAAGGAGAGTAACAAGGCAGAAGGAAAGGAAGGAAGCGAGCAATGCAAAGGAATAGAATTTAATTTTAAAGAATGAATTGATTAAGTTGTATGTATTATTATCACCTAATGGATTTATAATTATTTCATGATGACAGATTGTCGCCCCAAACGGAGAGCCTTTTCAGGACTTTGACCGATTCGATTTATGCCAAACACACTGAAAATTCTGATGAATAATTTATTAAACCATATGAGTTTTTTACTATTAACAAAGTTTTATACTAACAATCTTAGAAATTATTGAAAACTTTTTGTTTCATTACATTTATGATATTTTTTTCTTCTGGTTAAATTAGTTGCTTTCATTTATCTTTCTTCTCTTATCTTCATGTTATTCCTCTTAATTTTCTCGTTTATATCTTTTAAGATTGTAATCCTTGCGCTAGTGATTACCCCATGCTAATCATGAATACTTATGATTAAAACTTTTAAATCGCGGTGTTCAAAGCGCTGCGTCTGAAGCCTTGGATTCGATGTAAAGATAGTAAACAGCGATGTAAGCAGGAGACCAAGTCCAGAGAGCCACCGCGCCTCGTGGGCTCTTTGTTGAGCTGAATTGTGGAACAGTTGTCAGATGTCTTCCTTCCCAGTGTTAGCTATTTTGTTGATACTTCTTATGAGCGCGCCTCGCATCTTGAAAAACACACGTAGTATAAATTTATTCTCCAGCCGTTCTTTCTTTTTTTACTACTTCTAAAAGCATTAGCTCTATATTGGATATGGATGAACTTCCAGAGTACGCGACATTAATACCGTTGCCATACAAGATATCGATTGTTCTATGTCTTGGTGTTTATCTCTGGTACACCATTATTTACATTAACTATAGATACTTTCATATAAACACACTTCAATTAATATCACTTTCATATCTGAAAAACAATTACACCCAGTTAGATGGCAGACATCAAGACTCTGGTGAAAATGCAGCCACAATTGCACCTCCTGCCAAAGAAAACAAACAACTCCTTGAGGGCGTATGGAAGAACGTTACTTCTTTGTCCGTAACAACACTGGTTAGTCTTGTCATTTTCCACGTTTTCACCTGGAATGGATCAACTAATTTCTTGACGCCAGTAGTCGAAGTGTTCCCCCTTTTAACGATTGTTTTCTGCGTATACCAGCTTTTCAAGTCCATTGATAACACTTCCATTGGATGTATTAGAACATTTACCACTATGAAGAGGATCTTAACTGGTGGCATTGCTTCAAGAACCATGAGGACAAATGATATTCTTATTTCGGATACTTTAGTTAGTTACGCTAGAGTACTCAATGACTTTGTGTTATATATCTGGACTCTGTTATTAGATGACGATGTTCACCCATACGACGTTCACGTTGAATCAATGATATTATCATTCCCAATAATCATTCGTATTAAGCAATGTTGGTACGAATATAAGCTTACCGGCTTACGTCAACACTTGTTGAATCTTATAAAATATTCAACTGGTTTTGGACCTATGTTTATGACTATTCTTATCAGATCCACTTTAAACAATGACCAGCTTGCTAAAGAACAAATCCTTGCTAGAGTAGCCGTTTTGAACAGATGGTGGTACTTCTTTGCTACCATAAACTCTACTTATTCATTCATTTGGGATGTTAAAATGGATTGGGGTTTACAATTATTTAACCAGGATGCCAAGCACAACCTCAGACCCAAATCACAGCTCATTGGTCCAGAGTGGAAATACTATACTGTTATTGTACTTGATTTCGTTTTACGTTTCCTCTGGATTTTTAAGATTTTTCACAAGAGTGGAGAAATTGTTAATGATCACTTATTTGCTAAAGTAGGGGGATTCCTTTTTGGAGGTAATGCCTTCCAATTTGGGTTCACAGTTCTTGAGATCTTAGAAATCTTAAGAAGGTGGCTTTGGTGCTTCTTAAAACTTGAATCTGATTGGTTCAAATTACAAACACAAGGAATTGAACTTGAATCAACCAAATAAAATTATAAAAAAAGCTTACAGGAACTTGGCTTGTCAAATTTGATTTGAGAGAACTTCTGTTCTCATATGTTTATACAGAGTTGAGTGTTGTTCTTTTTAGTTTAACAAATTCAACCCGTCTCCCTTGGGCTGGCATAACATATGTAATGGAATTGCCAAAGGGAATTATATTCAAAATAAACAATTAATAGATAGAGTATTATATGCATTGATTTCTTCTTTTTATTTCAAGAATCAGAAGCTACTTATGTTGGCAATCTGATCCAATTTTATTAAAAGTAATGAGGGGACAATTCTTCTTCTAGAAAGAGATGAAAAAATAAGAAATAAGAGAATCGAAAAGCTAATGCAAGCTTGATAAGTTATGTAAAAAAAATATGATTCCTGAAGTATAGCTGGAAATGTGTATTCAAATGGTAGTATAAGTTGCAATCCTGCAGGTATATAAAATATATACCCTGTTCATTTATTTCAATGCAATTAATACCACAAGTATTTGAAAATGAAATGTAACTACGTAGAAGTTTAACAAATGTATAGTAGAAGCTATAAATGTAGTAAAAAGGTAATGTTCGTGTATTTTATGTTGTTTTGAATAGGCTGTAAATGACTGAAGCAAGTGACCTGCATATACAAAACTTACCAAGCACATATATAAATTGTGTATACATATATGGATTGGCTAAACAGATTCCCAATTAACTATGTAAGTTAGAACTTACCACAAAATTATGACTTGAAATAGCACATTTCATATTTTTGGCCCTATATACAATTTTCTCTTAGTATTTTTTCAATAGTATAGCAATGGTTGTACTTCTGTCAGTCTCCTACTCTTCTCTACATTTTCTTCTACATTCATTTACATAATTTCTAATGTTTTCTTATGTTTATATTTCCCTAACTATACAATGCATGAATCTGCTCTAGGCAGATAAAATAATAGAATCTATTGACTGTCTAACCACTTTTGTGAATTGTTTCTCCATGCTAAATCGGCCTTTGGACTAACTCTGTTTTCAGCGGCCCATTGGTACTTTAAAGGTGACTTGATGAGAACGTAGGTGGTGAGAACTGAACCCATGGCAATAAGGGCACCAGCGTTTAATGGAATAGGACCGTGACCCATGATGACTGATATACTATTGTAGTAGAATTACTCTATCTATATATCTTTAATATTACTATTAGTATTTTTTTTCTTACTCTTCTTTTTTTGACGCTCTATGGTTGGTTCAAATTCGACAAGGCACGAAAACGTCACATGATCAAGATCATTATTAACTAGTATACACAGGACAAAAAAAAAAAATAATAAAAAAAAAAAGAAAAATAGCGAGAAGGTGAAAAATGAAAAATTACTTTTGAGTCCAACGACTTCAACAAGAAATCTTTCTCCCCATACACGTTACAACAAGACCGGTATATATTGGGATTATTGATAAGACGGAGAGAAGATAACCATGTTGAGACTGACTTCTTTTGCCTGTGTTAGAAACGCTAGACGTGTAGTGAACAGTCGAGCAGTTACCACTACTGCTACTCGCTTGTTCTCAGCTGCTCGTACCAACTCAAACTTCATTTCACAAACTTCATACGATAATGTCTTAGATTATGGTAGTTATAAATCAAATATTTACACTCACAGACTCCCTGAGTCCACTGCCGAGCAATCACCAGAATTGGTAGCACTTCATGCTCGTTTAAACCTCCCTAAAGCATACACCTTATCCACTTTATCACAAGCATTAAACATGGAACAACAATCAGAAGGTTTGGCCAATAACTTTGGCTTGAACACTTTGGGTAAGTCATTTTTAAGTTATTACGTTGGTGAACATCTTCTTGTCAAGTACCCAAGATTACCTATGCCAATCCACAACCAGGCCGTTGATGCCCTCATGGGTGTTGAACTGTTGGCTGCCATTGGTAAGTCATGGGGGATTCAACCAGATAGAAACTCAAAGTTGGAAAAATATTTGGCTCAAGAACCATTTTTCATGAAATACGGTAAGTTGAGATACTTATCAGAGTCATCCAAGGAAGAAGTACAAGAACCTGGTGTCATAGAATTAACTAACTCTGAAATAAACTCATACAATAAAAATAATCAAACCAGTTATATCCCACTGGAGAGCGAAGCCTATGCTTCTGCTGTCAGAAGTATAATCGGTGGTATCTACACCCATACTGATGAAGAAACTACAAAAGAGTTTATTAAGAACCATATCTTAAGCAGAAAGTTACCAATTGAGAGCATGTTCCAATTCACTCAACCAATGAGAGAATTAGTTAGATTGGGTGAAAAATTAGGTTTCAAAGATCCTTTAGAAGTTAGACTCATAGCAGAAACTGGTAGATTATCTTCTCATGCCATCTTTGTTACCGGTGTTTTCACTGGTAGTGAAAAGTTGGGTGAAGGTGTTGGTTCATCGTTAGCCGAATCAAAAACTAGAGCTGTCGTTAATGCATTAATGAGTTATTACTTATACAGCCCAGTTACCTTAGAGGGTGAATTGAAGGTACCAAGTGATGAAGGGTACAAATTTAAAGGAGTTGTTGGCCTTGGTGATGTTGCTATCTAGATAGTTAAATATTCACTAGACAAGCAAAAATTGTAAATAGAAATACAACGAATACATATTACATAAGATAAAATATCGATAAATTATTATCTTGACGCACAATGGTTGACAATTGACTAAATAGAGATAAACTAAATTGACTTGTCCTTGAAAGAAGACATAGGCTGCTTTGTAATTGTAGCATTCTTGAAGCTGTGGTATTCCAAGTACCGCCCGCTAGGGCCGGCCCCTACTAGGGAAGGGCGAGTGCGTTGTAAAGAATATGACTGCAATGTTTTTTTAATTTCACTCTGTCGGGGAAGTTTTTGTTAGAACAGATACAAGTTTAATGTAGTAGACAATTTGGGCTATAGCTATCGATGGATTTATCAAATTTGTTTACGTGAATCAGTTAATAAATGAACAGCGGAGAGATGGGTATTGTAAATCCTTTCTCAGTAATGATGACTGTTTCAGTGTATGTGGAATAGATGTAAAGCTAGATTCAAAGAGACAATCAATTTAATATAAGGCGACCAAAATAAGTCTATCAAAGCATATTTAACGGTTACTGTGGCACTCTGGAGTCATCCACTCCAGTACACTCACTTGTGTACACTGCTTCCTCACATATGACTTATATAATAACAAACCTGTTCACTTTACCTAACTCCAAGACCCAGAGTTACCAGAAGGGTAAGAGACACAAGAGAATTTGCAGCCAATTCATTCAGAAGTCAAAATTGTTGCATAACTGGAATTAGGGTCTAATAACTAAGATTTCTTTAACAATAATAAAAAAAGTAATAATAATTAACAAAAGGCTAACAAGCAGTTTAAAACCTTCAAGAAAGTCAATTAAAATTAATTTTTCGACTTCTTCTTACTCTGTTCCAAGTATCAATAAATTACCGCTATTTATTACTTTTATTATTACCCTGCATATCATGCTAAACATCTCATCGCATGTCCAGAGTCACTTTAATAAATCACTGCGATTACATTGTGAGCGAAAAACATGCCCGAAATAAAAAACCTAAAACCATCAATCTTCTTCTTCTTCTTTTCTTCTTTTCTTAGCTATCGCTCTATTTTGCACCTCGCTAAGCTATGTCTCTTAATATTCTTGTCATCGGTAACGGTGGTCGTGAACACGCTATCACTTGGAGACTCTCACAATCCAAGTCAGTTAACCAAATTTATGTCGCTCCAGGTAATGGTGGAAGTCATTTAGTTGAAAAAGTTGTCAATGTTCCAGAATTATCAGGTTCTCCAAAGGATTTTGAAGCTTTACAAAAGTTTGCTGTTGAAAAGAAAATCGATTTAGTTATCCCAGGTCCTGAACAACCATTAGTTGATGGTATCTCTACTATCTTCCAACAAGTTGGTATTCCAGTTTTCGGTCCTTCAGCCAAGGCTGCCAAGATGGAAGGTTCAAAGGCTTTTTCAAAAGTTTTCATGGACAAGCACAACATTCCAACTGCTAAGTTTGAAAACTTCACTGATGTCGAAGCTGCTAAGAAGCACATTGAATCAATTGACTACAAGATGGTTCTTAAGGCTGATGGTATCGCCGCTGGTAAGGGTGTTTTAATTCCAGAAACTAAGGAAGAAGCTCTTGCTGGATTAAATGAAATTATGGTTGCTAAGAACTTTGGTTCTGCTGGTGATGAAATTGTTATCGAAGAATACTTGGAAGGTGATGAATTATCTATCTTAACCATCACTGATGGTTACTCTTTCTTTAACTTACCAGCTGCCCAAGATCACAAGAGAATTGGAAATGGTGACTCAGGTTTAAACACTGGTGGTATGGGTGCTTACGCCCCAGCACCAATTGCTACTGAAAAGGTCTTACAAAAGATTGATGAAACTATCATAAAGCCAACCATTGACGGTATGAGAAAGGATGGTTACCCAATGTGTGGTATTTTATTTACTGGTATTATGTTAACCCCATCTGGTGAACCAAAGGTTTTGGAATACAATGTCCGTTTTGGTGATCCAGAAACGCAAACTGTATTACCATTATTAACTCAAGATACCGACTTGGCTGAAGTTATGTTAGCTTGTGCTGAACACAGATTGGATTCAGTTAAAATCGCTACTTTACCAAACACTTTCTCTACCACTGTAGTAATGGCTGCTGGTGGTTATCCAGAAGCTTATGGTAAGGGTGATGTTATCACTATCAAGGAACCTTTACCAAAGGATACCTTCATTTTCCATGCTGGTACTTCTACCAACAAGGATAACCAAGTTGTCACTGCTGGTGGTAGAGTTATTGCATCTACAGCAATTGCTTCATCATTAAAGGAAGCCGTCGAAAAGGCATACATTGGTGTTGACCACGTTACCTTCGACAAGAAATACAATAGAACTGATATCGCTCATCGTGCATTCAGAGATGCTTCTAACAAGAAATCCGGTGTTACTTATGCTGATGCTGGTGTTTCCGTCGACAACGGTAATCTTCTTGTTGAAACCATTAAGGCTAAGGTCAAGTCTACTGCCAGACCAGGTGCTGATTCCGATATTGGTGGATTTGGTGGTCTTTTCGATTTAAAGAGTGCTGGTTACAAAAACACTGATGATACTTTATTAGTTGCTGCTACCGATGGTGTTGGTACCAAGTTAAGAATTGCTCAAATTATGGATATTCATGATACTGTCGGTATTGATTTAGTTGCCATGAACGTTAATGATTTAGTTGTTCAAGGTGCTGAACCATTAATCTTTTTAGATTATTTTGCTACTGGTAAGTTAGATATTAAGGTTTGTGCTGATTTTGTCAGTGGTGTTGCCGATGGTTGTATTCAAGCTGGTTGTGCCTTAGTTGGTGGTGAAACTTCAGAAATGCCAGGTATGTACGATGTTGGTCATTATGATACCAATGGTACTGCTGTTGGTGCCGTCACCAAGGGTAAGATTTTGCCACAAATCAACTCTATGGAATCTGGTAATGTACTTATTGGTTTAGGATCAGATGGTGTTCACTCTAATGGTTTCTCATTAGTTCGTCACATTATTGAAAAATCAGATTTCACTTACAAATCTGTTGCTCCATGGACTCAATCCGGTAAGACTATCGGTGAAGAATTATTAGTCCCAACTAAGATTTACGTTAAGCAATTATTAAAATCAATCAATGAAGGTTTATTACTCGGGTTAGCACACATCACTGGTGGTGGGTTAGTAGAAAATATCCCAAGAGCCTTACCAAAGCACTTACAAGCTAAGGTTGATATGAACTCTTGGGAAGTTCCAGAAATTTTCAAGTGGTTCGGAAAGCAAGGTGATGTTCCATATGAAGATATTTTAAAGACTTTCAACTTAGGTGTTGGTATGGTTCTTATTGTTAAGAAGGAAAATGTTAAGGAAGTATTAACTAACTTAACCAATGAAGGTGAAAATGCCTTTGTTATTGGTGAATTAATTGATAGAAAGGAAGGTGAAGAAGCATGTGTTGTTGACAACGTTGAAGGATTGTACTAGATTAAGAAATAAATAAAGTAATTTGAAATGAACATGAATAGTTTTTATAGTTAAACAAATAAGGAATTAATAAGAACAAGAAGAGATGTAGTTTATCACTGAATTTTTTTTATCTATTTTGCAACCAATTAAACTGTATATAAAATGTAATTACACTGAACTAAGTGGAAGACCTATAGTAGTTAAAGTAATCGAACAAATTTATCCACAGTTTTTTAAAAAAATATAAAGGCTTGATAAATAAAAATTAATACTTCATCTTGTATTCTCAATTGGTCAATTGGCAACACCTCAACGTTGTTACCATGACCCCTAATCTCTCACTCCCTCCTACGCACTTGCTACTGAACTGGTTGGTGTGCTTCTTGTCGCAATGTCACGTGGGGAACTTATATAATATTCTATAAACCGTGGATCACTATATCATTCTAAGCACTACTTAATTAAACCTGATTGATTCTAAGTACACGAAGGTATAGAATCAATGTTCTATAATTAATCAGTTTATTATGTAATGGACAAATATTTTCAAGCAGTCAGTTTAATATTTTTTTGTGGCCGTTCCCGCCTTCCAATGAAATTTTTGTTCTGGAGATGGAAAACAGTAAGAATCATCCCAACTTGGTTACACAAACGCCCAAAATGGCTAACTTTTGCGTTAGTATTAGTAAGTAAATTTTCACAGTGTGGATAGTACACAGGCTTTGGTGTATTATATATCACAACGCTTATCTGCTATAGAATTTTTTTTTTTTTTTCCTTTTTCCTTCTTTCACTATAGTTTAGTTTCGCCCTTCTCTATTAAACCCATTCAGCGTAAGCGTAAGGTTGAAATCATAGCCTGACTTGGAATTTCTGGTGCATTCTTCCTTTTTTCTTGTTAAGAACTCAAGTCAAGTGACATATCCTTCTTTCTCAGTACATGGGTCTTTTATCTTTAGGTACTCCCCTTGATTGGAGCAAGTCCAGGAAATACAATGAGCATGTTCGTGAGAATGGGATCGAGCAATTGATTAATATATTTAAACAACATTCAAAGAGGGACAATGATGTTTTCTTTTGGGGTGATGAAGTTGAGTACATGTTAGTTGATGTTGATGATAAGGCTAAAACTGCTAAGTTATCCATTGATAAAGATTTTATTCTAGATGATCTCAATGATCCTACCAAAGTTGAACTTGCTTCTGAAGTTGAAAAAGAAAACGTTTCCTATCATCCAGAGTATGGTAGATTCATGATTGAAGCCACACCCTTAAGGCCCTACGATGGTGAAAAATTGGGTGACTACGTTTACGTTGAAGAAAACATGATTTCTAGAAGGAAGATCGCTCAAACTCAGTTACCTGACAATATCTTACCATTGACCTTGACCACGTTTCCTAGAATGGGGTGTCAAGATTTCACTTCTCCTTCCGCCAAGCCAATCGGACCCGCTTCTCAATCTCTCTTTTTACCAGATGAGATCATCAATAGACATGTTAGATTTCCAACATTGACTGCAAATATAAGGAAGAGAAGAGGTTGCAAAGTTGCTATCAATTTACCAATTTACCCCGATGTCAACACCAAGCTTTTAGATGATTCCATTCCTAAAAATAGAGATTTATTTGCAAGTGACAGAGAACCATGGCTTGGTGCTTCGAAACCCGGACATGTTTATTTGGACTCAATGGGGTTCGGCATGGGTTCTTCATGTTTGCAAGTAACAATGCAAGCCAAGGATATCACTCAGGCTAGGTACTTGTATGATACATTAGCTCCATTGACTCCAATTCTATTATCTGCTTCAGCTGCTGCACCAATTTTCAAAGGTTTCCTTGTAGATCAAGATGTTAGATGGAATGTTATCAGTGGTGCTGTCGACGATAGAACGTTCATTGAAAGGGATATAGACTCATATCCAAACATGGTTTCTACCGATGAATATGATATATTTGGAGGTTTAGATGTTGAAGCAAAGGATAAATTCCATATAGAATCCCTTGGTGGAGGCGTTGGTATCAACGGTGACCGTATTATTAATGAATTTGGAGATACCAATATTAAGCTCAAGGATGGTAAACCAATTCAAAAAATTCCAAAGTCTAGATACGACTCAATTGATAACTACCTTGGAGGGAACACCTTCTATTCTGAAAAGTATAATGACATTTACTCCCCTATAAACGCCAAAGTTTACGAGAAGTTGTCAAAGCAAGAACACGGAGTTGGATTTGATGAACCATTAGCACGTCATTTCTCTCACCTTTTCATTCGGGATCCATTAGTTTTGTTCTCTGAAAGAATTGACCAAGATAACACTTTACAAAACGATCATTTCGAAAACATACAACTGACAAACTGGCAAACTTTAAGATTTAAGCCTCCAGCTTTGTACCCAGCAGGATCAAATATTTCTGCAACTCCAGGTTGGAGAGTTGAATTTAGACCTATGGAAATTCAATTAACTGATTTTGAAAACGCTGCTTACTCAATTTTCATCTCATTACTTTCAAAGGCAATAATTAAGTTTAATCCTAATTTTTATATACCAATTTCTAAGATTGACGAAAACATGAAATCTGCTCATAAGGTTGATTCAGCAATCAAAGAAAAGTTTTGGTTTAGAAATCCTGCTTGCTGGGAATTGAAGAATGAAGAATTTTCTGGTTATGATTTAACTTGGTTTGATAGATTTATTTATCCAGGAAACGATGAAATAATTCATGAATCTGATACCAAACCTAATGGCGGTGACGGCAGTTCGGGAGGTGTTTATTTGAATGGATATGCAAGAGATAAAAGACACGGTATTGGATCTACTTGTGGATGTGAAAAGGGATCAACTGATGAATTAAGTAAATTGACTGTTGATGAAATCATTAATGGTAATGAAACCTTCCCTGGATTAATCAAGTTGATTGTTAAGGTTATTGCTCTTGATTTAGTACCTGAATCCACAAAGCATTGCAATTCTAGTGAATTACGTGCTAAAATGATTAAATTGCAAAATTATTTGAAGTTAATTAGTTACCGAGCTTCAGGAAAGATTCCTACCATTGCAAATTGGTTAAGAAAGAATGCTACTCATAGTCCACTTTATAAGAAAGATTCTAAGATTAGTGACGAATTAAATTACGAATTAATTGAAAAATGTATTCGTATTTCAAATTATGATAACGAAGATGGTTTATTGGAATCTTACCTTGGTGATATTAAGATATAAATATATAGACACTCAAAATAGAAACAAATTTAATTATTAAGAATATTTCAATTTTAGCAAACCAATAAGGTTTGAATATACTGAGTGAGTCTTGCTCATTGTAGTTTAGAAGACTTTCTTGCCTCTTTGTTTGGCTAAAGCTCGAAAAAGGATTCAGAGAGCTTGCCGGATGCCATCGGTTATTTGTAGTAACTCATTTAGCATGTATTTTAACTGTAGTAATTATCAATTCAATTACAATTGATTTTAGCACAAGAGTTTTCAAAGTTTTCATTAGATCTATTGTTCAATGTATACAGGGATTAGAACTTCGCCAGATTTATGCTTAACCCCATTAAAACTCTTTGCTAATAAACCACCAGATGTACTTGGCTGACTGAAGCCTATTTCATACTTATTTAGCTTTACTCCGTAAACAGAATGATTTGCTACACATTGTAGTAAATTGTTGGCTATTCCGAGTCTTCTGTAATTAGGGGCTGTCCATATTCTCGAGATTCCAATTTTAATAGCAGAGTTTGTTTGGTTTGGTACAATTGTTTGTGTTTTGTTAATCATCCATTTGCACTGATCCGGGGTATTTATGGGGTCCGTGGTAACAACTCCAATAGCTTTATCTTGACACACGGCTAGGAAAGCCTTACCTGACTTATCCACATCTTTCCATGCCTGTGAGTCAAGTGGGGCATTCAATTCTTTATTTACCATTTGAAGCATTTCTTCAAGTTTCTTAACCTGTTTTTGAGAATTCTTATCGATTCCCATATATGTAACCACGAGAGGGGCCGGGCTCAGTTTAAAGTTCGTCTTTGTTTTTAGATCTTCTACTCGCGTTTGTCGTATAGTAGTGGAGAGTATTTTCTCATCTTGGTAGGACAATGGCCAAGAGATACCGTTTATAAATACCTTATGATATTTCTGGTGCAATTGTTGATCCTTGGGTAAATGCGGGTAGTATGTCATACCACATACTTTACAAGTTGTTGATTTATTCGTTGAAGGTAGATTAAATGTGGATTGAACTAGTCGATCAGATTTACCTTTCATCTTGCAACTAGTGAAGAGATTAGAGAGTATACATATATTTATATAGACGCGTATAGGTAATTAATTTGAGGTTTAATGATTTCCAGCTTCTTATAGTTGGCGCGGTCTGAAAAAACAAACACCGTTAAGCTTCTCAGAATGTTCGATGAGTTTATTAAGAACGGGGATTGCAGCAAGGAAATTTGTTGCCTTATGAAGTGAAGAAGGTGTAAACGGGAGAAGCAGGGAACACCATGCTGAATACAGTTGGCCATTTCGTGTATCCTACCCCCTTCCCGTGTTGTCTCCACAAGTAAAATCTCACCTCATCGCACGCCAAAACTTAAAGAAACATGCAAAAGAACCTCTTCATAACAAATAGAAGATTGGTAAAAGAAACGATTCAACACCTTAAAGCATTCCTTTTGACTGTGAACTATTTAACCGTCAAAGAAGCATCAGTAAATTCAACAGAGCTATTGACCAGCAATCTTGTAGTTAACCGTTTCGTAAATTTAGTTATCTCAGTGAGAGAGGGTGGGTACAGCCTCTCCAAAAAAAAAAAAAGAAAGCAAGGTTCCAGATTCGACATCATCAGTATTAGCTTTGAATGTGTGACAAAATGAAAGCTAACTCCCAAAGCTGAACTGTTGATGCTATCAGGTAAGATTGATAATACTATAGTACTATCATACCGCCGTTACTGTTCCTTCCGGAGTTAGCATAAAGGTGAGATGCTTTACCATCGGAACGGAGCAATAGTTATGCTTACCATTCCTTCCTTCTTTCTCAGATTACTAATAAATTTACGGATTTAGTAGCCTATGTCCGGCTCTTGACAGAACATCAAAAACCCAACGGTTGTGCCTACATACTATAAGTGGCAACGCCTCTGTAAATGTCATTACTAATGGCCCGGAAACAAGACGGAGGAAAAGACTATATAAATATGCATGGATGATAAATGAATTCTAAATGCGGTGCTTACGCCCTGAAATGATGCGTCGGGATTTCCTAATATGGAAGGAAGGGTTCGTCCGATATGAAATGAGTATTGCCGCTCCGGCTGAATGATTGCAAATCACTTCACAAGAAAGTAACTATAAAAGCAAGTGGTTGCCCTGCCCACCTTTGAACTTCTGTAAAATATCACATACACTTTACTAATACCTATATATACGACAAACTCCTCAATGCCTCACAGATTTATTAGAGATTCCTTCGTAGGAAGGTTGACCTATCACTTGTCAGGTCATAAATATTTTAACCACAAAGAAGACAGAGCAGACTACGTCATCCCGGAAAAATATCTCATCGGGTACAAGGCTCCAGTTGAAAGTGATGAGTCTGTAAACGAAAAAGACGCTGAAGTCGCTGAAGTTCCAAAGGCAGCTGGCGATGATCAATCTACTTCCTCAAACTCAACTGCAGCTGGTGAAGTTGCTACTCAAGATGCAACTGAGCCAAGCGCTGAAGATTCTGACCTCATAATTGTTGACTGGGATGGTCCAGATGATCCTGAAAATCCATACAATTGGCCATTATATCAAAAATTATTCTTTGTTTTCCAAATTGGGTTCTTAACCACTTCTGTCTACATGGGTTCCGCTATCTACACCCCTGGTATTGCTGATATCGAAGCTGAATTTGGTATTGGTAGAGTTAGAGCAACATTACCACTTTCCCTTTTCGTTATTGGTTACGGTATCGGTCCAATGATTTTATCTCCAATGTCTGAAAATGTTATTTTTGGTAGAACTTCCATTTACATTATCACCTTATTTATTTTTGTCATTTTGCAAATCCCTACTGCATTAGCAAAAGACATTGCTTCATTATGTGTTTTGAGATTCCTTGCTGGGTTCTTTGCCTCACCAGCTTTAGCCACCGGTGGTGCTTCTGTTGGTGATGTTATTTCTTTACCATACATCCCGGTAGGTATTGCTACATGGTCAATTGCTGCAGTATGTGGTCCATCTTTAGGTCCATTAATCGGTTCAGTATTTGTTCAATTAGTTGACTGGAGATGGACTTTCTGGTTTATGCTTATTATATCAGGATGTTCCCTCTCAGTATTGTTATTCTTCTTACCAGAAACTCACCAAGCAACTTTACTTCACAGAAAGGCTTTAAGATTGAGAAAAATTACTGGTAATGAAAAGATTACCAGTGCTGGTGAAATTGCCAATAAGAAGTTAACTGTCAAAGAACTTGCTATTGATATCTTATGGAGACCAATTGAAATTACCTTTTTCGAACCAGTTGTGTTATTGATCAACATTTACATTGCTTTAGTTTACTCTATCATGTATTTATGGTTTGAAGCTTTCCCAATTGTTTTCATTGGAACATACCATTTCACTTTAGTGGAAATGGGGGTTAGTTATGTCGGTATTATGATTGGTATTGTTGTTGGTGCAGCAGTATATATTCCAATTATTAACAAAAAATTTACTAAAGTAATTCTCAGTGGTAAGGAAGTTTTCCCAGAAGTATTCTTACCAATGGCAATCTATGGTAGTATTGCTATGCCTATTGGTGTTTTCATTTTTGGGTGGTCTGCCTCGCCTACCACTCACTGGATTGGTCCATTAATTGGTGCAGGTATTTTCGCCCTTGGTGCCTTTACCGTTTTCCAAACTTTGTTCAATTACTTGAGTATGTCTTTCTGGAGATTTTTAGCTTCAGTTTTCGCTGGTAATGATTTATTCAGATCAGTTATCGCTGGTGCTTTACCATTAGTTGGTGCTCCATTATTCGAAAATCTTGGTAGTGAAAAATTCCCAGTCGGTTGGGGAAGTTCAATTTTAGGATTTATTTGTGTTGGTATGATTGCAATTCCAGTTTCTTTCTACTGGTTTGGTCCACAATTACGTGCTAGATCTAGGTACGCTGGAATGGGTTAAATCAGGTACTTTAAGGATTTGTAAATAGTTTGAATTCCGTAGCTACATATTCTAATAATTCCACATGTATGTATGGCTTAAATATTTTTTAAATATAACAATAGTATGAGTTTGAATTTAGATAACACTGTAAAGCAATGTATAATGTGAACATGAAAGGGAATCTTAGTTTCTGTTAGGTGAATTGCACCCAATATTTTAAGTGTTTTATTGATCTATGCCGCACCCCATGTCCCCACCACCGTTGAACTCTGGCCCCATCTTTTTTTTTTTTTTCATCAAAGTTTCAAGGTTTATCAACTACTTATTTTTGGTGATCATCATATTTATTAATACGATGTCATATTCAAATCTTCTCCCGGTTAATGGTCAATGGAAGCAGCAAATCACTGACTACCTTCAAGAAGATGTCCCATCTTTTGATTTTGGTGCATTTGTTGTCGGTAATAAACCAGAGACTGCAAGTCTTTACATGAAACAATCTGGACTTATCTCAGGTGTTCCATTTGCTTCTGAAGTATTCAAACAATGTGAGTTGGATGTCGAGTGGAAGTATACAGAAGGAACTTATGTCTCGGACGAACATCTTT
The DNA here is from genome assembly GCA_030578175.1 of Dujonia santamariae. Taxonomy (NCBI): domain Eukaryota; kingdom Fungi; phylum Ascomycota; class Pichiomycetes; order Serinales; family Debaryomycetaceae; genus Dujonia; species Dujonia santamariae. Next base: position 106,127 of record JANIVZ010000018.1, read on the forward strand.
TGAATCATGGTGGCAAGATTGCTGTGGCAATTGTCTCTGGCCCAGCTAATAAGATCTTACTCGCTGAAAGAACGGCTTTAAACCTCTTGGCTAGACTGTCAGGTATTGCAACTCAATCTTTCAAGACCAAAAAGTTAGCTGATACCGTTGGTTACACAGGATTAATTGCAGGTACTAGAAAGACAACCCCTGGCTTGAGATTATTGGAAAAATACTCAATGCTCGTTGGAGGTGTTGACACACACAGATATGATTTATCATCTATGATTATGTTGAAAGACAACCATATCAAATCCACTGGTAGTATTACCAAGGCCGTCAAGGCTGCTAGATCTGTTGGTGGCTTTGCTATAAAGGTAGAGGTCGAAGTTTCTACAGAGGAAGATGCCAAAGAAGCCATTGACGCTGGTGCTGACGTTATCATGTTGGATAACTTTGGAGGTGATGACTTAAAGGTTGTCGCCAAGTCATTAAAAAACTTTTACGCAACAACTGAAGCTGGTAAACCACCAAGAACATTCTTGCTTGAATGTTCAGGTGGTTTGACTTTACAAAATCTTGGTACTTATCTTTGCAATGATATTGATATTTATTCAACTTCATCAATTCACCAAGGTACTGGTGTCGTTGATTTCTCTCTTAAAATTAATTAAAACCATAGAGGGAATAACTGAAATGAAATTCTGACTTTAAGTCAACTATATACGAAATATATGATTAGATATAAATAACATACATCCTCTTCTACATGCTCTCGTAATCTATCTTATAGATGATACACTTTTCAAATCAATAGATTGAAAACCTGTGTTAAATCCAATAATTTCATTTACGTTTTCAATGGAAATTGCATTCTCAGTAAGGTTCTGTTCGTCATAACTATCATTGGTAACTTCCCCATGTGCTTCATCCTCTTCCACCTTGATATCTAAATCTTCTGCTAGCTCTTCTTCTATTGGCCCCCTGAGATGGTGGTTTCTAAATCTGTTCAACAGAATTCCCGACATATTACTGAGCCCACTACTCGTACTTAGATCTTTTAGTATATCTGAATGTAAACTGATATTTCTCTGCTGAGGTTCTTCGGGAATAATTGTTTGATGAGTTTTCGCTGTTCCCTTGGATCCGAATACTTTAACAGCTCTAATATGAGTATCTTTCCCATCTTGGTGATTCGATAAAATTACCAATTTAATTATAAAACATTTAAGTACACTGTCAGATCGTATACCATTGAATATTATATGCGACCATCCAATCGGTTTATTGAAGCTGACCACACAAACTTCACTTAAATCCCAACAATCTGACAGTCCTGCCAATATTTGAATCTTCGACGGTGTATATGATTCATCTATTGAAAAATTTGTAAAGATCGATATTCTCTCAATTGATACCTTCTTTGAGAACTGAATAGTTATGGAGTGAGGGTTAGTTAATTCATTATTGGCATTTGTTATACCACCATTGTTATTATTATTATTGTTGCCGTTACCATTCCCATTATTTCCATTGCTATTATTACCCGCTCCATTGCCGTTGCTACCATCAGATTGCCAGAAAGAGTCCGGAGAATCATCCAAGAGCTGCCTTAAAGCAAATCCCAGTTTCAGTGACGAGAGTTTCCAGTTTGCCAACGGCGATAAATCGAGTAATTGAAGGCTTTCCAACTCCTCTAGTCCTTTCACGAAATATACTCTTTGGATTTGCTCCAAGGATGGTTGTCCTTGTAATTGTTGATGCAGATGCAGATGCAGCTGATTCATATTGTTGCTGCTCTGGTACGAATGATCTTCACCCCTGATATCTACATGTTCATCATCATCATCAACCATTTCACCACTCAACCCACTCATGCCACTGAAGCCATCAACTGCAAGGTCTTCTCCTCTAATATCATAATCAGTACTACTGTCTCCGTGGTTATCAGCATCTTCTTGATTTTGATTGTACTCGGAAGCATTAGCACTGGCAATTGAGTCTAATAACTCATCCTGAGGTATCTCACCTTGAACTTGAACTTGATGAAACGAATCATTATTATTAGATGCAGCAGTATTGGCCGCCGTATTGACACCGGTACTAGGTGTGTAAGAGTCCGGTCTTTGAAAAGATGACTGATCCCAGTAACCTGACGAGTTCATTAACAGGAAAATTTACTTAATGAAAGGGATAATAATTTAATTTGGCTAGATTGTATTGTATGGCATATTTGTGATGTTTCCCAATGTTTATGGTATTTTGATATCGCCCTGCAGGTAGCAGATCGAAAGGCAAGATACATACTAGGCTATTTCTTAAAATAAGAGAAGAATGTTCCTGTCTTTTGAAATGATCTTGTTGTATGATAAAGATCTTGCTGATTAGGAAATATCGCTTTGTCTTGGGCTACATTGTCTAATTAATCTTGATTTTTTTTTTTTTTTTTTTTGGTATTTCTCTATTTTCTATATTTCATAACCTTTATTACATACTATTCCTGTTTGTGTTTTCCGTTAAATTACAATGCAATATCTTTCATTCCATCAGTGGCTTCAGATACTTGTTCAGAAGTTTCATCTTCCTTTAATTCAGTTCGATCTTTAGAAGTTTCTTTCTTGGCTTCGGCTTCGGCTTCGGCTGCTGCCTTTGCCTGCTTTTTGGCTTTCTTGGCTTGGTTCTTAGTTAATGGCTTCTTTTCTGATTCTTCATTAACTTCTACCTTTGGATCAGCCTCTTCCTTAATTTCTTCCTTAACTTCTTCTTTAACTTCTTCCTTAGGTTCTTCCTTAGGTTCTTCCTTTGTTTGTTCATCCTTACTTATAGGTTCTTCAGTTTTCTTCACTTCTTCCACAACTTCTTTGCTTGGTTTATCTTCGTCAATTAAGGTTTCCTTTGCTAATGCAATTTTACTGGAACTTTCAATATTTATCAATGGGCTTGAAGCTCTTGGTACACTCAGTGGAGTGGAACTTCTAAAATCTTCTGGTAATCGTTGTACTTGAGTCTTTTTAATTCTTTGTGGTACAAAAGTAGTTGAAAATTGATCAACATTGTTGATACCGAATTTCTTTAAAGCTCTTCTCTTTAAAACTTCAATATAACTTAATTTTTCCTTAAGTTTACCGAATTCTTGACCACTTCTATCAAAGAAATTCAATTCACCTTGATTTTCTTCTTCTGCACCAATCATGTAATCATCTTCTCTACTAATCTCTAAGTATCCCAAACTTTCGTCATTTTCATTTTGATCAATTTGGAAATTTCCAACTTCTAAATCAGTAACATAGTTGAAGATAAACTCTTGAAAAGATGAGGCAACAACAACCTTGGTGTCAAAATCTCTACCAAAGATAATGATTTGACCCCATTGACCCAATGGACCTGGTGCTAAATCAATAGCGATTTGGTTTCCACCGTCATCTTTAACAAATGGAATCCACCCTTTGTGAGAGTAAACACATTGAATAGTTTGTGGAGGTAAACATTTTTGATTACCAAGAAAATTGTTGTTTGCATTGGCTGTCTTGGAAGACGATGAAGCTGATTGTTGCTGGTGTTGATGTTGCATTAAATATTGTTGCTTTTCCAATCTGATGGCTACTTTACCCCAAATCTTGTATTCTTCAGCAATACCTTCAATATCTAACAAATTTAAGCCCAAAATTAATCCAGATGGTTGTCCACCTCTCATTTGACCATCATGGATCTTGTAAAATTGTCTAAATTCGGTTGGTAAGGCACCACATCCAATATCGTTTTCAAATTCATTCAAGTCAGCAGTTGTTACCCCATAATTCAAGTTATCACCCAATTCAGGGTACTCTTCTTCAACCCAGGCTTCAATTCTATGCCAGAGAGAGTCAATCAGTGGTAAAGGTGGTTGTCCAGCTTGGTTTAAGTTTTGTAATTGTAAGTCAGACCCATTCAAAGTGGTATTAGATGACCTCATACCAGGTCTGTAACCAATAGGACCGGAGCCAGCAGCTTGGATGTTAGACGAGGATGAATTTCTTGACTCGTTAAATGACTGAGTGGAAGAGTTATTGGTAGCTAATCTACCTAATTCGTGTAATCTCGAATTCGAATTAGTGGCACCGCCCGAGACAGTTGAGTTCTTGTAAGGAGAGTCGAATGAAGCATAATGGTCCTCTGTAGTGATCGAATGGACGAAAGCTTTAATATCGTCAAAGAATCCCATGATCGTAATAAATGTTTTAAAGTTATTCCAAGAAGAAGAGTGCGTACTACAAGAGTTAAGTTAAAGAGTTGAGGGTTAGTGTTTTTTACTGTTACTAGTTACTCGAAGCGCGCGCGCGCGCACGCTGCTGGCGCTGTGGTGGTCTCTTGGCGAGTATTTTTCCAGGCTTTTATTTTTCCTTCCGCCTACCAGACGAACAAAGAAAGTAAACTTAACGCAAGAATTTTTCATCACACCCACCTACTGACAGGCTGGCAGTTGTAAGAGCAACGTTGTCACACGCTCAGATGTCAAAAGAATCAAACAAAATCTTGAAATTTTTCAGCCAATTCTCTTATTTTTCCACTGTCTGTTCATTTTCTGTCAATCTTTGCTTTTCAATGTCCTGGAATGATGGATTATTTTGCGGGGGTCAGTTGGACGAACAATTTTCTCACACTTATAAAAACACCCCACTAATTTTTTTTTTCTTTTGCTCTCTTTCGCTACCTCCCACATAGCCCCACCGCTAAAAACCCTTCCTCATCCTCCTCCTCCTCCTCCTCCTCCTCATCTCACCTGACATAGAATTTTGATATAGATTTTTGATATATATATTTATCTATCCTTCAAAAAAAAAAAAAAAAAAAAAATTCATTTAGATGAAATTTTCAAACCTGTACACCCACGAAGGTCTATTTTAAATTAAACATGTAAGGTCATTTAGATAGCAACTAATACTTAAAAGGAAACAATATAATGAGGAGATAGATGTATATTCAATCAATTGTTCACAATAATTAAAGGAAATTGGAGAAATTTGGGCATGTTTTGTATTAATAATAATAATAATATTTGGTAGAGAGACGATTTAATGAAGGTAGCAAGCTCAATGAAATCGTCATTGCCAAAATGTAGTGTTACGGGAGAGTGGGTCTTAGGATAGTCTTTGATGAACTTATATGTTTTATATGTTTTTAAAAAAATTACCGCTCCGCTAGGGCCCCTATCCGGGGAGGACGATTGCATCGAGCTTTGCTCCTCTTCGAGGAGTAGAATGTTTACTTGCAGTTGGGTTGGATGGACCACTGAAATCTCTGGATGACCTCCATCCAGCGGAATGGCATGTAGTGTGGGTTATTGATAATTAGCTCTTTTTTCTTTTTTCTTTTTACCGATTTACTATATCTCCCAATCTGAGGATTATACTAAGTTAATTTGTTAAAATTAAAGAGAGAATAAAATAAATACAATGAGATGAAATGGTGTGAATTGAGTTGAAATACAATGATCAAATTGATACATTCTACTGCTAAATATGTGGTGGTTCTTTGCAAAAAAATTTCGAAAATATAAGCAAAAAAAAAAAATAAGGTAGCTACTTTGAATTCAATCTCTTAGTATAACTACTAGATGAATTGGGTAGTTCTTATCAACATTTCGTAATCAGCTAATGTCATAATTTTGCAACCTTTTTTTTTTTTTCCTTTCTTTTTTTTTTTTTCAGTACCTCACCTCTTATATGACACGCGTTTACTATATGAGATTCCTGTACATTATGGGATATCGTTAGTGCTTACAAACATTAGTAGAATAGGAAAATAGAAACAGATCACACTTCATCTTTAGAACGACTATATAAATACATTATGAAGTTATCAATTCTGGTAGTGTTTATAGGTTTGTTGATATCGCTCGGTTTGGTATGCGCTTCAGAGGAACCAGTTATGAGCTCTTCTGAGGATGAATCTTCATTCTCTGGCTCTACATCAACTCATACAAATAATTGGGCTGTTTTAGTTTCAACTTCAAGATTTTGGTTTAATTACCGTCACATGGCTAATGTCTTGTCGCTTTACAGAACAGTTAAACGTCTTGGGATCCCAGATTCACAAATTATATTGATGCTCTCGGATGATATCGCATGTAACCCAAGAAATGCCTTCCCTGGTACCGTGTTTAATAATATGAATCAAGCAATTGACTTGTACGGTGATCTGATTGAAGTCGATTACAGAGGTTACGAGGTTACTGTTGAAAACTTTGTGAGATTGCTCACAGATCGTTGGGATGAGAATCACCCAAGATCAAAGAGATTACTTACTGATGAGAATTCTAATATCTTTATTTATCTTACTGGTCATGGTGGTAACGAATTCTTAAAATTTCAGGACGCTGAAGAAATTAGCGCTTACGACATCGCTAATGCATTTGAGCAGATGCATGAGAAGAAACGTTATAACGAAATCTTCTTTATGATTGATACTTGCCAAGCTAACACTATGTTCAAGCATTTCTACTCGCCAAACATTTTATCAGTTGGCTCATCTGAAATTGACGAATCTTCATACTCTCATCATTCTGATATGGATATCGGAGTTGCAGTCATCGACAGATTCACTTACTATACTTTGGAATTCTTGGAAAAGATTAAAAAGAACTCCAAAATTACCATGGATAAGTTATTTGATGAGTATACTTTTGAAAACATCCATTCACATGCTGGAATTGAAACTAGTTTATTCAAGAGACCTGTTAATGAAGTTTTGTTAACAGATTTCTTTGGTAATGTTCAAAACGTTCGTATTCATGATGAAGAAGAAAGTGATATCCTTTATATTGCAAACCACAACACTGAGGGTCAACTTGAAGGCGGTAATCAAGAAAGTGAAAAAGTATGCTCTAAAATACTGTCACCAAATGCAACTTCTTTCGGTAACCCTGATGAGGAAGAGCGTAAAACTCTTATAGAAATTACCCCATTCCAAACAAAGATATTTGGTGGTATCACTACTTTAGTTCTTGTTGCTTTCTGGTTTGTTGGATCTCCACTGCCATTATTCAAATTGCATATATGATAGTCATCTACATTTGACATAAATAAATTCACCATAAAGTATAATTAATTATTCTGAAATACATAAAAATGAATCATTAAACTATATTTCAGTTCTTGTTGTACTCGTATTCCTTTCATCTTTAATCCCGTATTTATCATTATCTCTATATCAAATTGATTTCTAAACTTCACATAGATTTCAGCCCTTTATGTTTCACTAACATTGGAAAGCTTTCAGATAATATTGTAGTAGATATTTCTGACCCTGGTATTATCAGTCGTACTGAAGACAGACTAGGAGTAGTTAAAGGTGTTGTTATTTGTTTGTATATTCTGGAATCTGATTTCTTTGCAATTTTTTCAATAACTCGGGTATCCTTATCATTGTAGCCAAAAATCTTCTGCATTTCCCAACGAACCCATAAACTATTTATGGAATATTTAATTGCAAAAATTAAATCGGAAACTCTATATATCGAGAATTTGTCAAGTTCACTATTTAATTTTGCATCGAATGATTTATCCCATTCCTTATACATCAACTTCGCCTTCTTAATCAATTTGGGTTTAACATAATTAATTTGTTTCGCGGTTGCCTTCCCGGCCGCCATCCTCTTCGATTTAAAAGCCGTGTTACTATTACTATTCGAATATTGATAGCTTAGAGATTCCGCTCTAATTAAAATTGGTTCAAGTTGGGACTCTGTTGTAATTTCAGCAAGAACTCTAAAATTTGCACACTTGAAATCAGAAGCGAATTTTGCTCCTGTAGATGTGAATGAATTTAGTCTAAGTGTAAATTTATCTCCATTTCTCTCAATTGTCAAAAAGTTATCTGAATACGACATTGGTAAACCCCATAAGTCGTATTCTAATCTTATCCACTTTAATTTCGAGGACGAGAATTGGCCGTTTACATTTTCGTCGGTGACTACTTTGGTAGCATCATTGATCGCTAATGCTGCAAACCCTTCAATGGTTTCAAAAGTTAAATTCATTAGGGACTTCCGTGATTCTATATCGGCAAGTTTATTTGTTAATTCTTCTTCCTTCTGGCGCCTTTCTAGCTCCTTGAGCTGTTGTTTACCCAATAGTCTCTCATCAACTTCCTGACCAGATGTTGAATCAAGTACCTTCCTTTTTGGTACAGGATCTTGAGTTCCCAATAATGTGGCACAAGATTGAATTCCAACCGCCTTAGAGTCAGCTAAATCTATAAAATGACAATGTGTCTTGCCCTCATGCAATCTCAAGCCTCTTCCAATCATCTGCACCAATAAAGAACGTGACTTCGTTGGTCTGGCAAGTATAATTGAATCAATATTAGGAATGTCCGTACCTTCTGTAAAGACCATTACATTACATAATACATCAATCTTACCATTCTTAAAATCATCTAGAATTTGCCGCCTATCCATTTTACTAGTCTCTCCAGTTATGTACTGGGCCGTAAACCCTGCTTGGTGCAAAGCTTTACATAATGTCTTGCAGTGATCAATAGCTGCGCAAAACACCAAAGTCGATTTGAATCCGTACTGTTGTCTCAGTTTCAAGTAGGCGCCTATAAGTACTGTGTTAACTTCATTTGTGTTCATTACTTCAGCTAGACTGTCTCCGACAAAATCACCATTCCTAGAAGACACTTGCAGGAAATCAATCTTAACATCAACTGTAGAATACTTTGCATCACAAAGTTCTCCATTTTTAATCATGTCTAGTAGACCCCTTTCATATACAATCTCGTCAAAAATTTTCCCTAAGGATTGACCGTCAGCTCTTTCCATGGTTGCTGTGAAACCTATTACATGGATAGGCAGTTTAGCATGATCTGCCCCAAAATGTTTTAAGATCTTTACCCAAGTAGAAGCAACGGCATGATGACATTCATCAAGAATAATTGTTTTGAACTCTTCTGGTCTGTACCAATTCAATCTCGTAAGTCTGGCAAGGGTGGGTACTGAAGCGACTATTATATCAGTATCGGAGCTAGGCTTCATGGTCAGCATGTCAATAGCCACTTTCTTATTTGGATTCATTGCCCGAATCTTTTCATAAGCTTGTTGGACGATCTCTTGTTTATGTGCTAAAATAAGTGTTTTATGACCTTGGGAAGGTTCTAAAGGTTCCAATTGTGAAATCAAATGAGAGAATACAACTGTTTTGCCACCACCAGTTGCTAGAACAACTGACAGTCGCCGTACGTCTCTTTTAATGGCGTTTTGTACTGCTCGAATAGCATCTTCTTGATAATCACGAAGCCTCAACATGGGTTTTGAAGAAAATACTGTGGATGTGTGAAAATCTCTTCGTTTGGGGAAAGGTATCTTCCATATCATCTAAGAGGTACGCCTACGTAATTTTATACTATAATTATGCAAAACCCTTCATAGCTCTTTAGATATTATGGTATTCAAATGATTATATACAGAATTTTGAAATTACTCTTTTAAATGCAGGCTACTTGGCAGCAAATTGTGGTGGCTTCAATAAAATACTAGTATATACCAATGGAACAAATTGATTTAAATTTGAATAGGTAGTCAGATTCTACATAGAGTTTGTATAAAAGTTATTTGCGTTTTTTATTTTCTTCTATATTTATTGTTTCCCTAACTCTTTAATATACTTACCCTCGTTCTTTCACAAATATTATGGTAATACAAATCGGCATTTCCTTCGTCTGAATATACTTTCTTAACGTTCTTCTCATCATCATTCACATCTGCTGCTTTGACATCCATAATGACATAACTACCATCTTCCTTTGTTGGATTCAGATTTGGACGAATGAATAATCCTGGGTTTATCACTACAACACCGTTAATAACTTTGGCGAAAAATTTCAACTCTGATGGAATTACAAGAACATCTGGAAGCGAATCTCCTAATTCAGCCAAACCAAGATATGGAATTTCTAATGAAGATCCCCCAACATCAGTTTCAATCAATTCTTCATTCATAGAACCATTGGTCAATGAATCTAATTCTTGATCTTTCATCTTCTTTTTAATGGAACCTGGCATTACGGGATAATATCTTCTTTGTTCAAAAATATGGTTAGAAATTCTGTCAAATCTATTCAGACAAACTTTGCCTGTCGTAGAAGTGATATCACCCTTGTAAACGTCTCTTAAATCTCTGAAAATGTCAACATTAGATACACCAATTAACATTTCATTGATGGAAAATGATGATGGATTAGGGAAAACCTTAACGTTTTTTGGTAATCCAAACTGCTTTCTATTAAAAGAGTCTTGGGGGTACGAGCAATGCTTAACGCACGCATCTTTCAAAGATGGTACCATCACGACAGAAATCCTTGGGTTAATTTTTTTGATTATTGGAACAAAACATCTCTTAAAAACTTCGTCCAAATTTCTTGGAGGTTGTTGGTTACCATCATCAATTTTGATTTCTCCATTTGAAACAGAGGTGTTTGTTATATCGACGAAGGGACCAAAAAGAACGACTGTATGTGGTTTCACTGTGGTATTGATTCTTTCAACTAATTCTTCAAATTTCTTGTAATTCAAGTTGTGACTATTGGAATATGGGCCAGCAACATACATGATTTTTAAACCACCTGAGTTTGAGGTTAACTGAGTATATTCTTCAATTTCTCTCTTGGATGAAACCGCTGCCCCTAATTCTGGAGTGTCAATAATCTCTTCTACAATAAAACTTCTGGATGTTGGGTTAGTCCCCTTTAAACAAACAATTTGTCCTGGGAAAAGGGAGTATTCTTGAAGGTTACTCAAATCAAGAGGTACTCTTTGACCGATCCCACCAAATCTTGATGTTTCTAAAAAAAGAGCTGTAGCATTTAAAATGTGATTTGAATCGTAAAGTGGTGACTCAGGTACAATTCTACCGCAGCAGTGTATAGCAAACTGCGATGATAAACATGGGTTTCCAAATTCGATCGATTTATCAGATTCTTGAATCAATTGTGATAAAGCATCAATTTGCTCATCGAGAACGTCGGCCGATTCTAATAACTTCATTGACATAGTTCTGAACTTATATTTAGCAGGGTCAAAATTGGCTACAAGTTTAAAAGGCTTCATTGCAGTGGATGCATCTTCTTCAAGCTCTACGTATCCAAGAGTTTCTTCAACTACTGGATTAAGTGTTTCAATGACAGAGTTCGATGGTGCTGCAACAGGTGCACTAGATGGGGTTGGAGATTGGAATGTGTTGTTAGCAGTAGCATACTCACCACCTGCGATAGGTGAGCTCTCAAATTTCCCCATTGGAGTCTTGTATGGAGTTTCGTCAATCTTCTTACGTCTCTTGAGACTTGGAGTTGATGGAACAGAAGAATTGACAGGAGAAGATGTAGTTGCAGCTCCAGGATTTGAACCAGTTATTGGTTGTCTAATCAAAGGTTTCCTCTTGAGAGAGGCATCAGTAGAAGCTGTAGTCACGGTAGATACAGCATAATTAGAAGATGACGCAGCCTTCGAAGTCAATTGAGATTGGATATAGTCTTGAAGTCTTTCTAAATTTCCAACGGTCAAGTCTAAATCTTCTTGTGCTTTCGTAACGTTGAATGTTTCCCAATGAATATGCAAATCATCTTCGTTAATTGAAAATATTTCTATGAGTGAGTTCAATTTTTCAACGATTTTTTCGTCTTTGGCAACTTGTGGCCCAAATAAAGCCGTAAGTTTTTTAATTGACATTATATTCAACCGTTAAGTAGTATTGTGAAGATGACTTGAAACTAGATTTTTATTACTATTATTATTATTATTATTATTAATAGTATTATTATTAGAGGTACGTGAAATTTTCACGCGTCGCATTATATGCAGGTGTATGGCTGCAAAAAGTGTGTAAAGCAGTAGGAGGGAGATCGTGGTAAAATGTAAAGAGCATGAAGTAAGAAAAATTCATTTTCTTGTTTCTTCACTTTATGTGTGTTAGAAGGAGAGGTTTATTCAATTACATTTTAAAATTCGAGCAAGCTATCATAAATTTTCTCCTCTTTGTTCAGACAATTGATCTTCAATCTGATTGCCTTTCTTTTACGTTTAATAACAAATACTGAAAATTACATATACTAAGCAAGGCTCTGTAAAAATTGGGAACTGGATTCATTATCCTTAAAAACTTCGAAATTCAATTGCTAGCATTTTCCTATCAAAAACTCTAGATATCTCTGTAATGTATTTGCTCATTTTAATTCACATTCTAATACAATAGTGTAACTCCACAAGAAAACTGAAATGCCGGAATAAAGGATCTAGCATTCTTCATACAAGATATGTTACATATATGCTTCTTCTGTGATTGAATCCATCTTTTTGTTAGAGACAAAGCACCTTAAATGTACAACCAAGTTTTCCAGATTTACAACTTAGTCGTTTAAAATTTGTCTTATTATTATATAAATACATGAATTGGTTGCTTTAATTTACAAATTAAGCGGCTTCAACAGCTGGTTCCTTGGCTTCAACCTTGGTTTCAACCTTGGATTCTTCCTTGGCTACTTCCTTGGCTTCTTCCTTGGCTTCTTCCTTGGCTTCTTCCTTTGGAGTTTCAGTGTCCTTTCTAAATCTCTTGTTGTTGTTGAACTTTTTACCTCTGTTTTCGTTGAAACTGTTACGTCTCTTAGTGACATCGTTAACACCAAATCTCTTACCGTTTTCTCTCATTTCTTGGAAAGTTAAGAAAGACATTTTCTTTAAAGTTTCCTTGGTGCTGACTGGAGCAGCGGTGGATGTGGTGGATTCTTCTTCCGATTCCTTTGGAGCAGCTGGAGCTGGGGCTTCAACAACACCTTCTGGGTAAGAAACTTCAATTTCCTTTAAAAAGAATTCGGAGTCTTCAGAGGTCTTAAATTCAACATCAACAACACCAAAGAACTTCTTATCTTGTCTAGTTCTGATTCTTCTAATACTGTTGAAAGAACCAGTCTTTTCCTTTGGTAAAGTTGGTCCAATCTTGTCGTTGAACCAAGATTCAACTTCTTCTTGTGTTAATTCGTGAGGGAAACCTTCGATGTGAACAGTGTTTCTCTTTCTAATAGTCTTTAATTCGTTAAGATCCTTTAATGGGTCCTTTCTACTGATCAGCTCATCGTTAGCTGATAAAACTAATTTGTCAGAGTTTTTTAAAGCAGCAATAACTTTTTCTTCTGGTCTGAATTGTCTCATACGACCGAAAGTCATTAAAGTCTTTAATTCAACCCAACCATCATTGGCTTCGTAAATCTTGTACAAGAATTTATCAGTTTGTAAGTTACTGTCAGAAAAGTAAAATTCAACTTGCTTTCTGACTTTTTCTTCAAAGTCTTCTCCTTGGTAAGTAAAATCGGACATATCAGCAAATATAATATTATATATATGTATGTATATGTATATAAATTTAGTGGAGATATTTAGATGGTTTATACATTGTGTCTTGATCTATAATTTTTCGTCCATCATCTTCATCATCAACATCGTCCATCGGGAAGTATATGCAGGTGAGAAGAGATGAGATGAGTTAAATTAATGAATAGAGTGGACAAACAGGGAAACGTATATGTGCTGTCTTTTAAAAGGAACTACTTTTATTTCTATATATATAGATATATCTTTAAGTGTCTATTCGTCACTCGTTATTACTTTGTATGTGGACGAATTAGTTTGCTATCTAGAGTAATGATTTGGTTGCTTTTAAAGGTTACAGTAGCCCTAAAGGAATAACGGGTCGCGCGCATGAGCAATCTCGTTCAGCGAAGAAGAGTCATTTCATTGTATAAACTTGGTATGATACTCACTTATTTGCTCTGCTATCCAACTTGGTTGTAAAGGACTTCAAGTTCGGTGCCATATTCTGATTTTAAAGGAGATATATCTGTAGTTTCAAGTGACTCCTTCTTTGACCGCTTAAGGGCTTGAATTCAACAACAGAAAGTAAATAACCAATAATTACAGAATATATAATGAGGTTTTTTCCACTAGATTCCTTACTACTTTCTTACCTGTACTTCGTAAATGGTCCATCCTCTTTAACCCTATTAAACAACCCACTTCATCTTACCCTTATAATCAACTGCCGCTTTTTTTATAGATTTTCACGTGATCAATTATCTTCCATCATTCAAACCTTGTTTTTTGCATCATCCAATATCTATATAATATTTTACAACTTTACAGAAGCTTTTAAATTGTACATGATTAAATCGATAGGTCGTACACTTGTTAGAAATATGTCATCATCTATTGAACCAACAGCAGTAAGGGCTGCTGAGTTGCACGAAAATTATAACCAAGTTCTCTCGCAGGTACAAGCCTTAAGTTCCAATGTTAGATTAGTGGCCGTTTCAAAATTAAAGCCATCTTCTGATATCAAAGCTTTATACGATATTGGTGTTCGTCATTTTGGTGAAAACTACGTACAGGAATTAGTATCCAAAGCAGCTGAACTACCAAAAGATATTCATTGGCACTTTATTGGTGGTTTACAAACTGGGAAGTGTAAGGATTTGGCAAAGCACATTCCAAATCTTTACGCAGTGGAAACTATTGATTCTTTGAAAAAATGTAAGAAATTAGATACAGTTAGAAGAGGTGAAAACGGTGGTTCTACTTCCAAAATCAATGTCTATCTTCAAATTAATACTTCAGGTGAAGAGCAAAAGTCTGGTTACTTATATGAGCAAGAACTTGAAGGTGAACTATTAGAGTCTGTCGAATACTTACTTTCTAAAGAATGTACACACTTAAACTTTGAAGGTTTAATGACAATTGGATCATTCCAAGCTTCCACCTCAGATGAAGAAAACTCTGATTTTAAGAAGTTGGTCCAACTCAAGAAGGTACTTGATGAAAAATACAAGTTAAACTTGCAGTTAAGCATGGGTATGTCGAATGATTTCCAAGAAGCTATCAGACAAGGTTCTTCGAGTGTCAGAGTTGGTAGTTCTATTTTCGGTGCCAGGCCACCAAGAAACTAGACTTACACATGATAAACATTATAAAAGCGGCAAATCATTCAGGGGTATGCTTTTTGTTTAGAATTAGAAAACACCAATCCTAGGTAGTTCTGTTTACACTCTTCTACAATTTAATAAAAGGTTTGTTACTTTACTTTAAAATTCGATATTCACTGTTATTTAATTTTCTAACTTATTTTTTTTTAGATAATAATTTTTTAAGGGTACTCTTCTTCCTTCCAACCTTTGGTTCACTGTCCGAATTCTTTTCTTCCTGATTATTGGTCTCATTGAAGTCCTTTGAAGTTCTTTCAGCACTATCAACAAAATTTTGATAAATAGCTGAATCGGTAGAAGATGAACTAATTTCTTCACTTGGTATTGAAGGAACTGGTAAGTTTGGTTTACTAGAACTTTCTTTACTTTTGGTTTCAGGAGGAGGAACAAAATGTTGATTGTTATCTATAGTTGCAAGTGTAGCGTTTCCATTCCCATCATTAACTTCTATAATTTCATCTTGTGGATCCTTAATTTTTCTTAAGGCTTCCTTTGAAACAGTGTATTCATCTTTTTGAAATTGGAAAGGTTCAGGATTTGGATTCCTTTTTTTGATGCTATTCTTAGAAGTAACTGTGTAAGAGTTCTTAGCTTTAGCGTCTACATCACGAGGGATAGCCTTATTTTCTTGAACAACTGGCGTTGGTACTAATTCAGGTTGCTTTTCAGAAAGTATTTCGTCTTGAACAGAGTTGGCTTGCTTCAAAATTCTTTCAAATCCATATTGTTCCCACAAACCTTCGTGAACATCTGCTTTTTCAGTGAGTGAAGGGGCTTCGGCTTCCTTGTGAGTTGAGGCATAGAATTCTCTTCTAAGCTTGATGTCATTAACCCTGCTATCATTTTCATTTTCAAGTACAGTCTTGAAAAGATTAGAAATCTTGGATAAGGCAAAGTAAGAAAGGAAGAAAAAGTGCTCAGAAAGAAAGATGGTGGCAATTAGACCCATACATGATGAGTTTACACAAGCACCACCTGTTAAGAATGAAGATTCTCTTCCACCACGGCGACCACCACGGCGACGGTGACGACGTCTTCCTCCTGATTGATCAGCATCAGTAGAATCACCCATAGCATCAGCTACAGCGTCATCAATTGGATTAACTTGGTTATCAGTGTTAAAAAATTCTGGTACTGGTGTTGATTTAGTACCGTGTCTGTAGAATGAAGTCAAAATTGGGGAGATAATCAGACCCAACCAGGTTAAACCAAATAAAACATACTTCCATGGATGAATTGAATCAACTCTTTGTGGAATTGGTGGTTGGAAATACTTACCACCATTTAACTTCATGAGGTCCAACTTATATGTCAAGGAGTTGAACAAAGTTGACACAAGTGGAGCCAAAGACCAAACAGGACCAAAAATTATAAGGTAACCGTATTGTACGCCCAAGGCACGATAATCATCGTTAACATTGTACTCTGGTAAGTTAACAATTTTACGAACGTTATCTAAAAACTCCTTTTCATCTGATCTATCATTAATAACGATAGGCTTTTTCTTGAATACTACTTCCTGTACTTGTTTTGTAACAAATTTAATAATAAATGGAAGAACGTATTTCAAAATAACCTGAATAACTTGGTTAGTGACAATAAAATAAAAGAATTGGGCATTTAATCTTTCTTGGTTGTATTGGAAATCTTCTTGATTCTTCAATCTTGCCAAGTACCTGTGAACATGACGGCCATTAGTGACACCTAAATGTGATTCAAGATTGGTGATAAGAGAATCTTCAATATAATTTAAGTTTGGCTTGATAAGATGGGCAAATGGTAAGTATACAAATGAAGTAATCAACAATGGCATATAACTTGTCAAGAAAGTTAAAACAAACAGCTTGATCAAGTTAGAGTTTGCCTTGGTGAATTCATTACTGTGACCTTCCCAGCTAATGTGAGCTTGGGCAACTTTGTTGTAGACAATTGTCAAGATTGGAACAAATACAGATATCATAACTGTTGGGATTAACGTAAGTAAGGCCTTACCTGGACCATCATAAATTTCGGAAAGAAAAATTTCCAAGACAAAACAACTTAACTGGTAAGAAACCAATGTAGCCACAAATAAAAGAGCAATAGGGATGAACGACAATTGTTTCAAGAATCTAACGCCACTAGAGTTTCCCTTGGTGTAGGAACCTGAATTGGAAGCTCCCTTTTCGTTAAGTTTGGCTAATTCTGAGTAGTGTTCGTCGACTAAATGACTGTTTTCAACACCCCAGACGTTGGATAAGTATCTTTCTCTTCTGTTCCAAAAGGTAATGAAAAGAATCCCCCAAAGTAAGTTAATAAAAGTATATGTCATTGAAAATCTATTCTTCAGCTTCAAGGTGGAAACAATACCAAATACTGACAAGACACTCAACCAAACAGTATAGTACTTGAGGTATTCAAAGTAGAGCGCAACTTTGGTACCGTACTGGTTCTTGATGGACTCGGTATTCGAAATAGAGCCACCAACGGCATGGAGCTGAACATCCTGAATGATTGACAGGTTCTTGTACAAGGACGTAGAGGAAGTGATTGGAGTGACACAATTGACAAACTTAAAAGTCTTAATTCCAACTCCACCAATCGATTGAGGAGCAATCAAAATTTGGTTAACAATTCTTAATCTATTAGATGTCTTCTCGGCAGCTGAGTTGGAGGAACTCTTAGGAACCCCGTATTCAAAACTTTTCAACAAGTCATTTGTTTGAGCTTCTTGGAATGCTGCAGTACCTAACTTGATGAAAACCAATAAATTCTCTTGATCCTGAGGTCTAACTTGAGCAAAAAATCCATGGTTATAAAGCGAAAGCAATAAGACTTCCAAGTCTTTCTTGGCGACAACTTCATCCTTTTCAATTGGATATTTAATTGAAATAACAAAATCTGGGTCTAATTCTTGAATTGGTTGTGATGGAAGCTTAGGCATTGCCTTAGCAACACTAGTTTTCCTTTGTACCAAGCTACTCATCCTGAAAATTCAATAAAGAGAAGTTTCAAATTCCAGGCGGCTTGAAAGTAGATGAGATTTGTCTTGTCTCTTTTTGAAATATCAAATAAGTGTTTGTTTAGAACCCGTCGTGCAACAATACTTGCTTGACAGCAAAGACACCGCGACGCAGGAGTAGCAAGAAGTCGTGGCTTAACCGCACAATGAAACTCCCCCATACAAGGCTGAGGAATGAAAATAGAAAGGAAGGAGTTGCAAAAAATGGTGGAAGTAATTCTTGCCCAAAAATCCCGTTTTGGTAATTATTGCTCTGACCGTTTTTCTACCTTTTTATTTTTTTTGCAATCGCTTCTTTAAGTTAAACGGTAAGAGAGATGTATTACGGGAGCACGATTTAAATTCTTCTATGCATATATATTTGGACGACATGCAGGTTTGGAGAAGAAAGAGTGAAAGATGCTTTCGTTAGAGAATCTTAGTGTAAGCAATTATATATATTTGAGTCAAAATGGCCTGTTCATCTAGTGGATTATGTGGAATTTAGAGATATTGTTAGCATTGAATTTCCCTAGAAAAGGGGGATAGAAGATGTGGGTGGTAGAAGGATAAATATATGTCAACCACACACCATCCGCTGGCGTCTACTAGCAAGGGCGATAGTATTAAGATTACCTCTCTTCTGTCCTCTCTTCTGTCCTCTTTTCTGTCGTACCTTGGAGCCCTACTGATAATAGAAGATAAAGCCAAAATATTTGAAACTATTCAATCTTTTGGTTTTTATTGACAAGATATTGGAGTAACCTTGGGTTAATGATTGAATAGTGCTGCCTTTTGTGGTTGGTATGCAGGAATGAAACGTATAGGTAGAAGGTCCAATACTAATATGGAAAGATAAAAGTAGTAGCAGCAAGTAACTTCTTCCTTCCAAATACAGCATTACCATATCCATATCCCAGATGGAGCGCTACCATATCTAGATATACTACCCTACCTATTTCATATAAAAATAAGTGAACTTAGATAATTCTTTCAATGTAATCACTCGATCACGTTACTCGTTACCCATGGGGGTGTGGAAGGACGTGAAACACTAAATAATTTGTCTGCAGGACACCCCTGATAGTAATTAAATGACCCAGCAAAGGTTCAAAATTACCGCCTCGTTTTTCTATTTTTCTTTTCTTCTTTTCTTTCTTTCTTTCCTTATTTCTTAGTACAGCGATTCAATATGATGCTGTAAAATGATTGTGGTAAGTTTTGTTTGTTTGTTTAATGAGATATTTTCAGTCCAGAGTTGGAGAAAGAAATGGAAACCTTTTCTTTTTGCAAAAGTATTTATTGTCTTTATTCGTGTTCACAGCGCCCCCTATCAACCTCCCGTTCGATAAATTATAATAATCACCACCACAACTTAAAATAAGTATATAACCAAAGTATGAATTTAGCTCCCCGATCCCCGATCCCCGATCCCCCATCACCTGTCGCAGTACGAACACAATAAAAAAAAATATGTACCCCCTTTTAGCAAAATCCCCTTCCTCCAGAACCCTTTCCTCCAGTCGACTTCCCCCTTATCTCGCTCTTGGCTTTTCTATGCTAGCATTTCAACATAATAACGAATGATTAAACGAAAACAATGAAAGAAAAAAAAGAAAAAAGATACCTTTAATAAATTAACACCTTCAGTGCACTCACGGCTCTTTAGTATATCCTCCTTACGTTGCTCCTCAAATACCTTTCTTGCTCCTGTCACAGAAATTAAACCAAACAAATTTCAAAGAAAAAAAAATGATAAAAGAACTTTCAGAACATAATAGTGAATATTAAGTATGAGTTTTTCCTCTCTCATTAGGTCCTCTGCCTCTATGTTAGTTTCAACAAGACAAGGATATGGACAAGTATACTATTGCTTTGTGTTTCGCCAGCTCTGGACTAAGGATATTTCGTCAAAACAAACAAACAAAACTTTACTAACTTTAGCCTCTCCTTTCCTCTCCGCCAGAGACAGACGTTAGAGGAAATCTTCCCCTTAATATATAAGGCAGATAACATCTTATTTTGGATGGCTATTTCTTTTAGAGTGGTATTTCTCAGCAAAGTCGAGGGACAACTCTATTGAACTTGACGCTCTTTGGTCGTACTTCTTCCGCTACTGGGCCCTACTGAGCATAATCTCCACACAGTGGAATAAATATCCATGTAATTGTCCCCGCTAGATATTCTCCAAAGTGGACCGTCTTCTATTGCGTAGTTTATTCTACTCGTAGTACCGGTAGTCCTAGTGTATGGACAACAGCAAAGTGACACTTTCAATATTATTTGACCTTAGATAATCAAGTGTTTTACTTTACATATATCAAGTAGACTATCTTATACAACGTTTATTATTGATACTTGACTACCATTCTACATAACTTCTTCCAACAACTCTAAATACTCTGATTCTACCACTCTTCATATCACTTAATTTGTAACTTTCCTTGTGTACAACTCCTGAACTGTCCAGTTGGATAACTTTAAACTTTTCCTTCTTTGAATCATATTCATAGATAATTGCACTATAAATGTGATCATCATCACCTATAGTAGGTGAGCTCTTAGATCCACCTAACCCAAAACCTTTATGGTTAGAAAACTTGGCTTGTTTCATGCATAAGATATCACCAGGTTTTATTTCATCAATCTTAGCAATATTTGTATTATTCAGGTTACGATAAACAGTTACCCCAAATGATTTATTACCAATAGGCATTAAAACTGGAGCCAGTTTTGATAATTTAGACATAACTGAATAAACAAGTCCCTGTGTAATTGAAACATTTTCATTTAGGTTATGAGCAGCAATCTCAATAATCTTAGATCCAAAATCTCTTGAATATTTATCCAATAAATCTTTGCGTAAAATTGGAGCATTTTTCGCAAAGAAATTAACAAATTTGATTGTTGAACGTGGATCTTCTGTTTCAAATTCTAATTCAAAAACTAATTGGGAAAGATCAGTAAAAAGTACGTAATAATCCCTATATACAATGGATCTACCTGACCTTTTATTAATTGTGTTTGATTCAACTTCATAAGTCAAATCTGTGCCAATCCTAGATGCTAAAGACTCTGGGAGATCTTTCTTAAGCCACCAAGACGATGTCGAACTTATATTTCCAATTTCAAATTCCAATTCATTTAAGGCTGCTTGTGCTAACAGAACCGAAGACTCCTTACCGGAAAGTGATCCAGATCTTTGTAATCCAGCAAAGTCAAGAGATCCACGCTTGGAAGTTGTATCAAAGGACGACCGCTTATTTATCGATCCAAATGATGCACCAGTCGAAGTGTGAGCTAGTGGAATTTCTGTTTGTGATCTATCTACTGGTGCTGGGATATTTTGACCTGGTGGAGGCGGTGGTGGTGCATGAGCCGGAATATCAGTTGATGCCCTTGTAGGAATTGTTGGAGTAAAATCATAATCTTCAGAATCCTCATCCTCTTCACTTAATACTGGTACAGATATTGGAATTGGTGGCGGGGCATTTGGAATTGGTGGGGCAGTTGGAATTGGTGGCCTAACTGGTGATTCAACCTCAACAGTTGGCTCTGGTAAATCAGTAGGAATTGATGAGGGTGGTGGAATAGATGGTGGTAGAGGTGGGGCTCGTACTGATCTCGAATGTGATTCAAAGCTTTGCTCATCATTAGGAATTGCTGGTGGTGGATGGGAAATTGATTTTCTATTTTCATTGAATAACTCACCTCTTGGTTTATCTGATAGATCTTCGTCAGCTTCATAACCAGTTCCTTCTGGTTCAAGTTGGGTTGGAGCAATCTTCAAATCAGGAGATGCAAGAGGATGCGATGATTCTGAGAAGGATTTATCTATTGGATCAACCGGGGTGTTATTGGAGTCAGCGTATTTATAGTCTGATTCTGTATAATCATCTTCTTCATCTCCCATTGAAGAGGTGCCCGCTGTGGATATTTCTTTAGAAAAAGTTTGAGTAGGCGGAGCTGTTACAGAAGGTTCTAATGGGCGAGTAGGGGTAGGAGGAACTTCTGGTACAGAAGGTGCTGCTGGATGTGGTGGTGAAATTGGGATTGCTGGTACAGAAGGTGCAACTGGACGTGAAGGTGAAATTGGAACAGGTGGTACAGAAGGTGCTTCGGCATGTGAATGAGAAGTTGGAATGACAATACCCGAAGCAGGTGGAATTGATGGAGCGCTAGTTGGAGTGGCCTTTGCCGCTGGTGAATCGTTTACTTCTTTCGTGGAACTCACAACCTTCTTCTTTGGTGCTGCTTTTGGTGCAGGAGCACCAAAAGGTGACATACCTCCCATCATACCAAACATATTTCTTCCACCCGATATTTTGGCCATACGCTCCACCAATTTCTTCCTACGTAATTCTTCGTCATCTTCTTCTTCTTCTTCTTCATCTTCAGCTTCATCTTCAACTCCTTCCTCTTTGCTCGCATCTTCTGGTAAACTTGCTTCTAGTTGTTCTACTTCATCTTCATTTACTTCAGTTAAATCATCTTGGTGGTGCTCTTCTTGAGCATGATTGTGAGAAACTTCTGCATGATTTATTGAAGCACCTGTGTTGTTACCACTAAGTGGATGAATCGAAGCTCCCGTGTTTTGATTACTGATTGTTGATCCAGTATTGTGAAATTTAAGAGAAGCTCCAGTGTTTGTACGAGAAATTGATTTTCTTGATGAAACATCATTGAAATCTAATTCTTCAGAGCCTCCATGTGGATTGGCTTCCCTTTCCTTTTTCAATCTCTCCTTTTCCTCAGCTGCTTTTAACTTTCTTTCCTTTTGCTTCTGTAAAGCAATTGCTTCCCTTTCAGCTTCTTCTTGTTGTTGCTTTTGAATTAATGCTATACGCTCTTTTAAACTTAATTGTGGTTTAACTTCCTCGGTTTCTGTTTGTTCATTAACAACATTTTGATTCACTACTTCTCTTGGAGTATCGTTATGTGATTTATGAATTGTGTAATCTTCTCTTGGCTTGATTTGAGGAACATATGATGAAGGTGCCCCAACAAACAGTTTCTTAATTGCATAAGGATCTGAAATCTTTTGATTTGGAAACAATCCACCAGTAGGAACAACAGTATGAGCAACTGGTGAAGTTGATTTTACCGTGTTTGCTTCTACTTGGGTAGGTTTAGGTTCAATTGGAGCTACTGGTGACACTGGTGCTGGTTCTGATTCTGGTGCTGATTCTGGTGCTGGTGCTGGTGCAACTTTTGGTTTAGAATCTACTTTAGACTCAACAACTGGAGCAATCGTTGGATCAATTGATTTCGTGGAAATTACCTCAGGCTCAGGCTCGGTGTATAACTTTACAAAATTCTTTGGAAACATACCAGATACACCATTTAAACTACCAGAATACCATTCATCATCTTCAATTGAATCAACAGTAATAATTTGATTGACAGCAAATGATAAATCATCATCATAGTCAGATTTATATTCAAAGATTGAAATAACTTTGAATGGAGGAGTTGGACCGGCCATAATTAAGAATTACTCAAATAAAAAACCAAACAAATGAATTATCGAATTATTTAAGTGATTGATTTATTTTTTTATCTAATTAACTTAAAAAAATTATCTTCTACAATAAAATAAAATAAAATAGGGGAATGTTCGGAGGAAAAAAGGAGTAAAGCGATCATGTTCCATAGAAAGAGGGGGGGTTGTCGATTGTGAGAGTGTGTGGTTATATGCCGGATAATGTACTACTCAAAAGGTAAGACCCCATTAACTAGAAGAGATACGACAACATTGTATGGAAATTGTAGGCCCTTCTCTCGTATACAAAGTATTTTGCATCCGGGAAGTAATACCACTTTTAATTATATGGCTTTTTAGCTAAATGTTTGACCTACCTATTATTTTCATGTCAACCTCTAATTTCACTTTTTGGGACCAATCTACTTAGGTGTATGGTTTGCATATAACTTCATTTGAGCCTTGTTATACTAAAAGTTACTGTTCATTAGATAGACTTGTATATTCGAACATAATCCGATACTGCCGAAGATCATTAGTAGTATTGTGTCTTTTTCTTTTTTTAATGGTTGGTCTTGTGAGATGTGATACTATTCAGCATAGCCTTCCACACATTCAATGTATGCCATATAAGAGAGTAGTGGAGTAACCCAGGTAATCTCCCCAATGGCCCGTGGCCCGAGGCCTGAGTCCCGAAGAAGAGCAAAAATCTCGATTCAAACGCCCTCCCTGATTAGGTGACTAAGCCGAGCAGTGTTCCCATTGTTTAGATTGTCATCTAGAACATTTAACATAATTCCCTACACACTATCCATCTCATATAGTTGAGAAAAGTTACTAAGTGAAATATGTTACACAAAATATCTCGCGATGTATGGCATATGTAGGAGGTAAACATTGAAGGCTAAAGCAAAAGCACCTCCACAATTTTTCAGGAGGGTTAAAAAACTATAAGTAAAGTCAGAGGAATATTAGTTCAGTTTTATGTCTTCGACGCTTCAGATAACGCCCTCTGTGGTTAAGTCGTTCATTCCAACCAAAAACTTTTCCTACCACCAACTGGCAAGTATAACATCGTTGGATTTTGATGATTCAGGTCAATTCTTAATTTCAGCTGGGGTTGATAAATCAATTCAATTATACGATATACATAAGGGGATTCATTTAAAGGACATAAAGTCTCAGAAATATGGGGCACATCTAGCAAAATTTACACACTTGAACAAGAATTGCTTGTACGCTTCGACACCGGCAGCGGTTGAAGAAGGTGGTGAAATCGATCATACAATAAGATTACTTTCCTTGGATACCAATCAGTACGTAAGGTATTTCAAGGGCCACAAGGAGTCTGTGACTTCATTGGAGGTTGACCCCGTGCATGATATATTTGTAAGTTCAAGCATGGACTTGACGGTCAAGTTGTGGGATTTAAGATCTTCCTCGCCTATTGGTGGGTTAGATATTGGTGAAACATCTATGGTTGCTTTTGACCCAATGGGTGTTGTTTTTGTAGTGGCAAAATCTTCAACAAGCACCCTTCAGTTCTATGATATGCATAACTACGACCGAAAACCGTTTTTAACTCTGAACCTACGTGACGTTATCACTCCAGCTGGTGGGTGGAATAAGGTAGAATTTTCAAATAACGGAAGGTTCGTCTTAATCCTGACAGACTACGATGTACACTATGTAGTGGATGCTTTCCTGGGGAAATTGTTACATTACTTGAAAATACCAGGTAACAATATGAAATTCAATTACCCTTATAATGGTTCGCTGACCTTCACGCCGTGTGGGAAATTTGTGCTTGTTGGGTCTTCAGAGCATGAAGTTTTGATATTTGACCTATCAGCTACAAAGACTTCTGAAGGAGGTAGCGTCAAAATTGATCATGAACCTAGCACGTTATTGCCTTTGAAGACAATAGTTTCTGATCAAGGAATTCCAAAACTTTTAGCATTCAATCCAAAATTATTAACTTTTGCTTCTGCTGATACAACCGTTTGTCTTTGGCAGCCACTGATATAATAGACAATAATAAACAGATATGATGGTTTTTTAGTGGAACCATTTTAAGTCTGATGGTAAAGAGAAGAGGACAATAAAAACCTTGTAAGGATAGTCAGTTGAATGGAAGCACAACCGAAGGGTGTAGCTTGGCCCATTCCTCCTCGAGTATTTATTATGTCTTAGATTCATATTTCCCTTTACTGTAATACTTCTCCGCTCAACGAGGTTAGCATACCATTAGGGATTGGTCTATCAAATTAAATGTTGTTTGGCCCAAGTTTGGACATTTCTGAACTAAGATACCTCGAGCTCTCTAATATAGAATATAATTATAGAAATACATTAAGAAATCTCTAGACTAAACCCCTCACAGAATTTGTAGGTGAACATAGAAAGACTATCTGACTTCTTAGTTTGCTTTTTTTTAATAAAACATGTATTGTGGGTTTTGGCTAAGTATGGTTCATGATTCGCAGTAGATGGTTTTCAATTTTTCTCATTGTTAATCTCCATTAAATATATGCTTTAGTCTTTTAACAGGAACACTAACTATGTCTAATGGCCTACCACAATCATTGGTACGATTTCTTAAACAGTCACAGCCACACGTTGTGCTAAAAATCCCATCTAAGATTTTGCCCCCTGATACTTCGACTCTATTTACTCCACAATTCAAACAAACGACTATCTCATCACATAAACATTTCTATGATAAACCACAAAGACCGCCATTACATACTCAGCTAAATAAGCTCCCGAGGTCAGCAACGGATATCAAGGGAATAGATCAGGGGGCACACAAAATTATGAATCGAAAGCAGAATTCTAAAAACCCCTTGTTAGTTAGAAATATGCATTTCCAACTAAAGTTTTATCCTGCGGACTCAATAATAGGGATGGCAAGGAAATCGAACATTGCATACACTTTCACAAATACTACTGGGGGATATAACTTCAATAACATTCTTTTAAGTGAAGGTTTTAAAAAGTACAATGGCAAGTATAAAAAGTATCCTTTTTTTAAAAAGATACTATCACCGCTTAACACAGCGGTGAAGAGAATACTTTTCAGAAGAATTGTGAAGCGTTCTCTATTCGCTTCACTTCAGAAATATATCCCTGTTGAATCGAAGGTAGTTCTGAAAGTACGAGGTGTCTTCCAATTCAGATTATTCATTTTGCCAAATTCAAAGAAGGAAAGAGAAAGGATTGGCAGTGACATCGAAGCTGCGGTTAAAAAGTTGGTAAAGGGCCAAGTAAAGATAAATCAAAAGCCTGCAACACAAAAAGAAAGAGAAAGTACAAGGCGGCAGTTAAGATTGTTTTGTCCTCCTGGTGATGATAAGGTAAGAGATTCTTATCCAAGGTTTCCATTTATTGAAGATAATAAACAAAAGAGATCTACCAGGTGATTTCCTCAATCAACAGTTTTATATCAGCTTCACTATATAGTTAATGCATTGTGGGTAGGGAAAGGTCTAGGTTTATATATAATACCACTCTGGAAAGTCAGTTTGAAATGCATCATAATCTTTCATCTCATATCTAAGTGAATGTAGCCAAATTTGAAGCTCTTCAGGACTTTTCTCTATTTCGGAATGAAGTTCATTACATTCTTCACATTTCACTTTATTTTGTGCTTCTTTAAGTTTATTTATTTCTGATTTTTTAATTTGTTTTAATTCACTAACTAATTGCTGTAGCTTCTTATCGGAGTTGAATTTGGTAGTACTTAGTACATCAATAGTAGTGTTTAAATTGGCTTCCTCTTCTTCTTCAGTGATTGGTAAGAATTCATTTATAAATGAATATTCTTCTTTTATCCTCCGGTACAACTCAAGCTCTATCTCATTGCATAAAATGTTGGCTCTACTAGAATTCTGTAAATAGTTATAAAACCCATCATTGACTATAGGGAATCCCATATTTCTCAAATGAATCCGTATCTGGTGCATTCTCCCAGTTATCGGTCTACATGAGACAACACTTTCATTTAGTTGCAGATTATATGAAATTCTCCTGAATTCTGTTATGGAGCGCAACGGTAAATTTTCAATATTAGCTTGTACAAAATAGCCACCAACAGCATTAAGAGTAAATATTGGAGAATTGACCCTGAAGGTAGTTGGTTTGCCATCTTCCCCGCCTACGGGGAATTCCCCTGTTACTCTGGCCATGTATTCCTTCTTGTAAGAGTTAACCTTCAGAAACTTGGATGCAGCCGCTTTGTTCTTTGCAAGAATAAGAATTCCCAGGGTTGCCTTATCTAACCTATGACAAGGGAAAACTTTTAACTTAAGTTCACTTTCTAAAATCTCAGTCATGGAATTATACCTATAACTACCGGATGGGTGTGTAGGGACTCCAGAAGGTTTATTCACAACGAGTAAATCATCATCTTCATATACAATGGGGTTAACGCAACCTTGGGTAACACTTGGTTCGTGGATATGGTTTAAGCTGCAGATTAAATCGTGTCTTCCAAGCTTCCAAGTATTCAAAGTATCCCAGTCAGAAATCTTTTGTGGTGGTCCCTTCTTACCTATATTTGTAAGTAAGAAAAGATTTCCATTTCGAATTTGGGACTCTGTCCCATTGGCACTGTAATGAAGGTCTTCAGTATACACTTCGAACAAAGTTCTACCTAAAAACCTCGTCTTTACGTGTGTATGATAGGTATGGAAATAAGGTCGTACATGTCTGAGTTTATTAGCAAAGAAATACTCTGGTGGAGACATACCTACAAACAAATATCGTAGTTAGTAAATATTCATCTGTGTCCAGCTCTTCGCATGGTGATATAGATCGTGGTTGTGAGCGCGCGCTCATTTGGGACATTAACTATTACCAGTAGTTACGCTAAAAGAACGACCGACGGGATACAAGCTTGTTTCACTCGTCGTCAATGGCTCGGGGTCCTAGCATCGGAGCGGTATTGCGTAGAGATGGTTTGTTTATCAAAGACGCTCTACTGGTGTCTATTCGGCGAGGACGATTAGATTGAGCTTTGCTCCTCTTCGCTTAGATGTTTGGTAAAAGATTACTTTTATTACAATTATGTAATTAAATATGTTTATTTTTGGTCTAGTTTGGTAAAACATTGGCGGCTTCCTGCCCGACAACATTTCCTGCTGGATCGTAAGAGCAAATAATGTAGTAACCCCAATTTTGGGCTCTACAATCTTTATAAGCGCATCCAACCTTCGTTGTACTCTTCCAGACGACTTGAGTGAAATGATCATAAGTATTGGCTGCACTGTAGTCATAAGTTGTGCCCTCGTTGTACCACGCATCTACAGCATCGGCACCGGTAGAATAGCCAGCAGCTAAGTTTTCTCCATATGGACCATGACTATGAGTTAAAATCCCCGAACAATCGTATTGATTGGCATAGTTTTGTGCATAGTTATAAGCAGCTGTATCCCAAGTAAGAGGAGGGGCTGAATGGAGGGCTCTCTTCTTGTTATGTTCTGCTAATATATTCTGTGACCAAGTTGAATCCAATGTAGCAGGCTGAGAAGAATCAGAGGATGATGCTGATGGCAATGAAGTAGATGATGCAGATACAACAGATGCTGCTGATTGGGCTGCTAATGTTGAAGGTGTAGTAGGTGATGATGCCACTAAGTAATTAACAGCTGGAGCTGTGGTAGAAGGAGAAACAACAGGTGCGGCTGCTGCTGCTACTGGGGTAGAAGCTGGTTCTGAAGCAGGGGCCGAAGCAGGGGCCGAAGACCCAAAAAGGTTTTGGAGGAAAGAAATGATCAGATTGGCAGCTGATGATGTGAAGGAACTTGAAGCTGCAGGTGCTGCTGCAGTAGTAGCAGCAGCAGCGGCAGCGGCAACTGGTGCAGATGCAGCTGGTAAATATGCTGGTGAAGCGGCCGCCACTGGTGCAGCTGCAACAGATGTGTAAATTGAACCATCTGGATTAATAACCTGAGTTGAAACTTGATAAACTGTCACTACCTGAGGAGCCGGAGCTGCTGCGGCAACTGCCAATAAAGCAGCGATCGAAAGAGATACTTTCATTATAATTATTCTTAGATATGAGAGCTTCCGCTATGACTGAAAATTTTGATAAGGAAAGAAAGACTTTTGCTGGTCTTTATTTGAGTAAGCATGAATTAACAAATTTTCAGGTAGAGAAAGTAGTTCTTTTAAAGCAAAGGAAGTCAATGGCTGCAAGAGAAGTCCTTGCCTAATTAGGAAATTGCAGCCTCGATATTCTTTCTGATTTAATTTTTTCTTTTTTTTTCACTAATATATTTTACTATTCAGTTTTCCTTCTGACCAATCGTTTACGTGTCTTTGTTCATGATTGAAGTAAAATTTCCGTTATGATAGTCTTGAGCTAAGAAGTGAAAGTTTGTCTCCTTTAACAAAAGTCAGAAGTTGAAAGAATGGCACTTTCACAGCACTTTCTCTTTGTCTCATGACTTCATAGAGATCCTAGAAATCCGTCTTAAAATCACGTTGAAATTTAGTTGTCCTAATGTTTGTCACAGGGGCGATAAGAAAAATGCCTTATTTGCGTCCGATATTGCCTTTCTTTCCTCGAATGGTGCTGAATCAGTGGGGATCTGTTTCGTAAAATATGCTTATTTCCAAAATACTATTGGCCTGTATATAAAAACTTCCACATTGGGATAATGCTGCAAATCTATGGTAAGTGGCCAATTGAATTGAACTTCTTGACAAGTAAGCAGCAGGGGTGGAACACACACAAAGATGGGGTATACATGTGTAACGAATTTCAACCAGAGTAGAGTATGAAACTGTTTTATTTATTGATGGGAGGGGTTCCTGAGTTCCGCCTATAAATACCTTTGTGTGAGTTGCGCTTACAGCTCTAAAGTATTCCCGATTTAGATAAAGTTTACAATTCTTCCATACATTGTAATGTACCTTATATGATTGCCTTTATCTTGTAAACTCTTTTAACCTATATTATATGCTTTTGAAGTATTTCAGTTTCAAAGATTTTGAAAATATTTTTTCAATACATTTGCACTTTATGGATCCTAATATATATATGAACTTTTTTTTTTCAAACTGGTTACAAGAATAATGGTATATCTATCTTACACAAACTAATATTAATACTGAACTATGTAATGTTTTATTCTTTTTCCTAAAAATTACTTTAAAGCTATATATTTTCCCCCTTTTCTAAAATTTTCCTTCTAAAATCTCTTGTAATGTCGAAGTAATAACGTCTGAGACTCCTCCACCAGTACAACGAACAATTATTTCGAATTCCTTTCCCACATCGTCTGTGCTTCTAACAGTAACTAAAACACCAAAATTTGACTGTTGTGAATGTAAAATACCAGCACCCATTACCAATATTCCTGCTTCTGTGTTGTCTGGAGTACTGTGAACAACAGCAAACCCTAATCTTGATAAGAGTCTGACTATGTTCAGAGAGTTACACCTATAGCTGGCAACACATTTAGAGATCGCCTCACCTTGACGCCCTGGTAACTGTTCACCAATTTGCAACCATCTCTTTTTGAAATCACCCATTGTAACCATGTTAGTTGCAGTTAATGTACGAATAAACGAAACAGGGAATTTTAATTTTAATTGATTGAACGATCCACCGATATTAAAGGAAATTGTTAAAATTGGACTTTCACTATTCTCAACAATCTTTCTGATCTTCACAGAAATATCAAAACTTGTTTTATTGATAACTGTTTGTTCAGGTTGGTTATTTAATTGGATTAGATAATTTGGATCTGTTTTAGATGCAAAACTTTTCAAATCTAAAATATTGAAACCTGTGAGATTAGTACCAGCGGTTTTAGCAGCATTGTTAATAACAGTAAAATTATAATGAATTTGAGAATTTTCCTTAACGATCTTGTAAAGAATTTTGACAAATTGATCTTCATAAAAGATTCCAGCATCATATTGTAGCATACGATGATAACCGCTATACCAGTTAGGACTGAGGACAACGCTCAGTTCTCCAAATGGATCGATTTCATCTTGCTCATCATCTTCATCTTGGAAGTTAGCATCACCTTCGGAGGAGAGATCAGTTGGGGTACCTTCTGGTTCTTCTGTAACCGGTAAGCTCAATGTTGAGACAGATTTATGTTGGCCCTTGACTGCAGTAAGGAATGAGCTATTATTCCTTTGGCTTATTGTCTTAGCATTGACAAATGACGTAGACCTATTTCTTGTTGCAACTCGATGAACACTACCTAATCTTGACATCAATGGACTTACCTTTTTCTCAAAAACTGGGAATGACCTTACTACTTGCCTGATATATTCACCTTTATATCCCTCTGGAGTACCAGTACAGAGTTTCAAATACTCGAAACCTCTTGTTTGAATTTCCAAATCGATCGATTGGGTTTCAATCTCAAATAAATCTATGATATCTGGAATAAAGTCTTCATTTGGAAACTTGACTACAAATTTTAAGAAACTCGTCAAGAGCAATGCTCTAGTAGTCAACGAGACCTTAAAGTAAGAATCATAAAGGAATTGGAATTGATTATCAATTGAGTAATTTTCATCATCATCTTCAAGCAACAATTGACAGTATTCACCCAAAATAAATCCTCCAACTTTAACTAAATTTTCAGATAAAGTACCACCGCTTTTCTTCTTATTGTAGTATAATGAAATAATTTTTTTGCACAGCTTTAATTGTAAATCATCATTGTTTACGATAATTTGTACGATTCTTTCCCAAATTTCGTCTCCAAGATGACCTCCAGTAGTCAGAGTAACATTAGTTTGGTTAAGCAAATTAAGCATCGTTTCAACGTACCAAGTCAGCTCGGTTGCAAACTTTTCACTTAAAACGGCTATTTTGATCGCCAATTCCGATTTTAGATTGAAATCAGCATATGTGAAAAATGCTAAGATACCGTTGATTATGGCTATGTAATTTGACCCATTACATATTGTATAAAGCAAATCCAATGTCTTTCTCTTGACAGAAATATCTCTATCCTTTTCGAGCAATTGAAATAATTTGGGTACAAATTTTTCAAATTCATTGTTGAAAAACAACAGACCTGCTTCACCATTACTGCCTCTTCCAATAAGTTTGATCAATGCGTCAAGTGCCAAGTATCTAGTATTTGTTTCATAAGAGTCAAGAAGTACTATCAATGCATTAATAGCTCCTTTAACAGATTCAGCGGATGCATTTAAAAATACTACCAAAGAAACTGCTTGGAAAAGTATACTACTATTTGAATTTCTATTTGGTAAACCCTTTACTGGTTGAGATGAATTTTGAATCGATTTTGAAATGCATAATTTTAAATTGTTAATAGTGGTTTGGTCTAAATCTTGTAAGTGAATCAATCTATTACCAGTCTTCTGGTCCACAAGTAGAAAAAGACTTTCAATGAGCGATAAAAGTTTTACTACAAGCCATGGTGCTGGAGTGTTGTAATAGTAGTATTCTCTAGGACATGAATCTTCGACAATTATTTGGTACAATTTTCTTGAAATTGAAGTCATGGTGGACTTTATAAATTGCGGAGTAATCAGTAAAGTGATAAACTCAACCAATGGAATTGTTGCAGTAACTAACCCCAAATCTTCTACCTCTTCAAGGATAGTGAGAATTCTTGGGACCCAATTAGAATTACTTACAATAACACCAGGATAAATTTTGAATAGAACCAAGAGAGCGAGCACAGCCTTCTTTTTAGTAGTTTTACTAGCAATTGGAGAAGTAGCAAATGAGTAAACCAAATCAATGAGTTCCAACCATTCTTTGGAAGAATCATCACCATCATGTACTTCAAGAGCATTACTTTCTTCAGCAGATGTATTACTGGCACTATAACAGAAATTTGAAGCAATGAAATGTAAAGCTAAACAATTAAATTCCTCATTATTTGAGTGTAAATCCTTAACAATTGAAACATGACTAAGCTCCAATAAATCATTCAAGTTTTCCAAAACGGATTTCCTTGGATCCTTCTTATAAAGTACCAGTAATGCCAAATATCCAATTTGTTTCTCGGAATAAACGCTTGAAGTAATAAGTTTTAAAGGTTCAGATGCAAATTTCCCATCAAGCAGATTTGAATGATTATCATGTCCCAACAAATGAATATAAACAAGTTTGCAAATATACTTCTTCTTTTGATATCCTGATAATCCGGATCCTCCGTTATCTTGAAATTTAGATGTTATATTATTAATCTCTAAGTTGATTCTCTTATTCTCCTCTTCAATATCACGTGAGTTCCTCAAGTCCATAATGAACTGAGTAAGACCTTTCATCTGTTTCGACATATTTAGCCAAGTAAAGAATTAAGTCTATATTTAGGGGAAGGTGATTGTGGTGTTAAAAAAAAAATGGGTGTGGGGAGGAAGTGTCAAAGAATGATTAGATTAGAGGTAGTTGAAGATATTGACACTGGATTATCAAATCACTGAAATATACATGATACGCGTATAGGGAATATTCCTGCAGGTAGATTATAAAAATAGGAGGCATTGTACAGGAAAGGGGGTCTAAAAACAGAATGGCTGCAAATGGGGGAGGGAAGACAAAGAAAACGGTGGAAAATATAGAAGCACAGGAGTGAGCTATTATATGCAATTTTTAACATAAATCTATGTGTGTGTGTCAGTGGAGAGGTACAGTATTATTATTAGTATTATTATTAGTATTAGTATTTGACTAAATGTATATGATAGTGTTCAATCTTGTTGTCCCCTTGGGAGTCGGCTACATAGGAGGATCCTAGTTTATTCTATATTGCCTTAAATAATAAAAGACCCATATATTTTTCCTATTTCTTCTGGCTGTGATCACTGAAGAAATCATTCATTTCTACGTGGTTGCTTGATCCCAATCAAAAATACTTAACATATTATGTTATGGGGTTTTCCCATTATATACAGTACAATTCACTTTTCGGTTTCTTTAGAGGTCGTGTACAAATTCCAATCACTTCTCATTGGCTAAAGGGCTAAACTCGAAAAATCAAACGAAAAATTGAGAGAACCATTAAAACATACAAAGCGTAGCTTTTACTTCTACGTATTCATCACAATATTAAAGGTATTATAAACAAACAAAAAAAAAATGTCTGGTGTTGTTAAGACTGTTTCATCTAAGTTAGATTGGGCTAAGGTTACTTCCACTTTAGGATTGACTGGTACCACTGCTGCTTCTTTAACTTCTTTCAAGAAGAGAAATGACGAAGCAAAGAAGGAATATTTTTCATTATCTGAACAATCAACTGAAGTTGACTTTGCTTACTACAAGTCAGTTTTAAAGAACCAAAAGGTTATTGAAGAAGTTGAAAAGGCTGTTTCATCTTTCAAGCCAATTTCATATGATGTTTCTAAGACCATTAAGACTATTGATCTTTTCGAACAAAAGGCTGTTGAAAATGCCAAGTTAACTGAAAAGTCCGTTACTGAAGAAATTAAGCAATTACAAGCTACCTTAAAGGATATTGAATCCGCTAGACCATTTGATCAATTAACCGTTGAAGACGTCTCTGCTGCTAGACCAGACTTAAATGAAAAGGTTACCCAAATGGTTAAGAACGGTAAGTGGAACGTTCCAGGTTACAAGGAAAAGTTCGGTGATTTAACCGTTATGTAAGTCTATTCCCATTTACACCATTACATTTCATATAATACTCCAACCATTCAACCCCTCAATTCATATAAACGAAAATACATTAGAAATTACGAAAAATATTTTTAAACAATAATGTAGAATAAACATTCAATCGGAGGCAAGCAAAAGTGGTGAATCATACAATAATATTACAATTACATGTGTATTTTTGATTAACTTTTATCTATTTTCTTGTTTTGATATTGAATTGTAGAATTAAATCCCAATCAACCTTATATTTCTTCTCAAAGTTGATTAGGAACATATTATTTTGGTGCACTTAAAAGCTCTACGGAGGGCAGGGCAGCGAAGCTCAATGCAATTGCTCTCTCCAGGTGGGGGCCCTAGTGGAGCGGTATCACATCTATTTTAAGTCATCGCAATACGCTCCGTATGTGCCTATCCGGCGAGGAGAACTGTGTTGAACTCTTCTCCCTTCGGCAATGCTCTACTCCTACTGGATGAAATATTCCAATCTTACAAATATTTATTTTACTTACCAGTCAGGTACAGAATCCTACTAGACATCAGTAATTCCATAACACTGGTGATTCAAGGGTAGGATTAAACAACTTCACTTAGGATATTGTAAGAAATGTGTTTGAAACTAGAGGGATATCGATGCTTTTGGCATAACTGATTTATATTTCTCTCTATTGGTATTACTTTCTATAAATTTTCCTATTGTAATTAATAATATAATCAATACCTTCAATATAAGAATTTGGTAAAAAAGAAATTTTATTTAATTCTTCATTATTCAATTCAATTATTTGTTTATAATTAAAACCCTTTTCATAATTACTTCCCCAGGAAGTTATTATAATATTACATTTATACTTCAGTTTAATGTTATCAATAATCTCTAAGAAATTTGAGTAAAAACTATTGAATTTTTCATATTTCAATTGCCAATAAAACAGCGATAAATTGTCAACTACGACAATCAACCCATTTAAATCAAAAGTAATAGATTTTGTGCTTGGATTCAAAAATTCACGTAATCTATCCAATAAATTTTGATATGATTCAATAAGTATAGTTTCAGTCTCACCAAAGTCGTTATTAAATTCACAATCAAATACAACAATATTCTTATTATCGCTATCATTTTTCAAAAGTTGGAAAAATTCACTTCTTTCTGATCGATTTCTTAAAATTATATGACATGTTTCATTTAAAAGAGTAATTGACATCTCCGATTTGAAATTTATAATTGTTTCACATTTCGGTATAAGTAGAAACTGAAATGTTAGTATCTTTTCATTATCAATTCGTTGCACACATGGAATTTACTGATATGAGCCAAATTGGATGGATACCGTAAGATAAATATAATTGAACCCAAGCCTAAGTTATCAGAAGACCCTCCGTTGGCGCCTATACGACGAGAACAACTGCGTTCAGCTCTCCTCCCTTAGTCGTTCCTAAACTTTTGAGGTGTTGTTCCCTCAGGCAGGGTCCTCGAGCGGAGCGATATCACAAGATAAATGATTGGGCCTAAGTCAACAAAAGCATTCTGCGTCGGATAACTGACGACTCATTTCAGAATTAGTCAAAAAAAATGGTAACATTCTAACCTTTAACCAAAGCAACAATACGGGTCTTTAGATGACTTGATATGGCACGCAGCTAAAATGATCAGGTGGGATGAATACCTTTTCACGTAAGCTCAACTCCAATACATACATCTCTCAAAGTCTTGACTTTCATCGGTCAGCTGACAAGCAAATTGGCAAGTGGGCACTGGGAAGAAAAGAGATACTTCTCTTTGGTTTAGCTTCACATGTTTTAAAACAACTACCTGCAGTCATTTCATTTTACGAGGCAGTTTGGGGTTTTTGAAAATCGATCCGCATACACAAGCGAAATCAAAGTTATTAAAATCTACGTCATTGAAAGCCATAATAACATATTCATAAACGTCTTAGTATGAAGACTGACTCCGACAAGCCTCTACCTAGACGTCCACCAGGAATGTTTGCGAAAAGTATGATGAAGTTACAGAAATCATTGAATGGAGATCAGCCTGTCAGTAGTAGCAGCAGTACAAGTAATGGCGGTGTTGGGAGTGGAGAAGTTGAATTCCAAGCTATAAGGTACGATGCCGTTAATTCTTCAAAGGAACCCGTTCATGTCATGTATCTCCCAGACAGGCCCAAGAGCGATAGGTCACCGGCTTCGCCAAGCTCAGCACACACGCCTCCAGGTCAAGGCTCTTCCCCGAGACATTCAATGTCTCTGCTGCTGTCCCCCAGGAAAGTATCCATTGGTCTGCTAAATTCGAATCCCTACAGCAAGAAGGGATATGGACGGAACCATAGTGAGCCCCATGGACCTCAAGCTCAGTTTGGACAGCGTAATAGTGGAGAGTATGGGTATCTTCGTAGCAGTAGTAACCCAGAGCTGGGACAACAGCAGCGAGATTCAGCAACTTTTGTCAATAATATTTACAGCATAACGGCGGGCTCATCATCAAGTTTTGCCTCGTCGCTTGATCCGAAGTCGAAGGCGACCTCTACACATCCACAAGTATCTGACTTATCTTCAGTTGGGCTAAATTTGGCGGGGTACGGTCTTTCGACTGACGACCTTATGCCACCACCAATGTTTAAACCATCTTTGGTTAATAATTCAATCCAAAAGAATAATAGTAATAACAATAATAACAATAATAATATTAGTATAAGTAACAATTTAATGCTACTGCTGCTGCTGCTTCTGCATCTGCAGCAACTGTTGCCAGAAAAATCAATTAAGAGAGCTCAAACTTCTCCGATGCTAGTAGGTAGCAGTTCAAACTCATCGACACTACAATCTTTCAACCTGGTGTCCCTGAACAATCAAATGCCTCGAGCAGATATCGTCGATATTTTATTTGAAAAATTACTTTCTAACCGAGTTTTTACCGACTCTGCAGTTAAATCATTAAAGGAACAATCAACAAGAAGGAAATGGGAGTTATTGTTAAGTGAAAATGAGAGTAATTCGAATTTTGATCTCAAGACCTTAAGTAAGCAATTACAGGCAACAACAACTCCCACGCCACCACCACCACCACAAATTGTCACTAAAATTGAACGTTCATCTTCAACCTCATCTGAATCGTCTTTGACAAAGCGTGCAAGACAACATTCGACCATCAAGGCGCTCTCAAGGATTGGAATTTCAACATCAAATTCTTCTTCTCCTTCTACTGATCGTAAGAAATCTATTGATAATGATACCACAACCATCCCACTAGATCCATATGCATCGGTTACAAATACTTCTTCATTTGCACTGGCTATGGCACCTACATTTGCATCTCTAGCAAAACAGAAGACTAAACTCTCAGTTGGGTCTCCTGAGTGGTTTGTATCCAGACTTATGTCTAACAAATTAAGTGTTAAAGAATACAAGAAATTAGAGAAGAAATTAACCAAAAACACCATTTCTGCCAAAACGGGTAACACATGGATTCAAAGTTTTAATGAAGCTCAAGGTGAAACTGCTTTGGGGGTCATTCTTTCTAGAATCAATAAGAAGAGTATTAAATCCAATGATGAGTTCGAGAAGGAATATGCAATTGTGAAGTGCTTAAAGTGTATCTTGAATAACGAAAATGAAGAAGCAGAAGCCCAGGCAAGTAATGGTGCTTTTACATCACCAATTGTATCCACAGCTTCTGTGGTAACGGTTGCAACAAATACGATATCCTCAACTAATAGCCATGCCCAGTCAGCAGTGCCTTCTTTAGTTTCCAAGAATAAATCTCACGTCATCAAGGCTATAATATTTTCATTAATCTCCCCAAGATTGGCAACTAAGATCCTTGTCACAGAAATTCTTATTTTCCTTTCATACTACAGAGGAAATGAGTTCTTAAACGTTATTTTAGAAGGAATGGTCAACTTACAAGATTTGCTTGGAGATTTCGTTAGATTTCAACCTTGGCTCTCATCAGTTGAACAATCATTAAACAAGTCATTTGTAGTTGGTGTGGAAGGCAATGATACCAATTTGAAAAACTATTCTCTCACAACTTTATTGTTAATAAATTCGATAATTGAAGGTACAAGTTCAATAAAGACAAGATGCTCATTGAGACGTGAATTAAACGATTCAAGAATAATTCAAGTATTTGAGAAAATTAAAGTCATAGGTGATGATAGAATTCACGAAGAGATTTATAAATATGAAGCATTTGCCGAGGAAGACTTAGCCGAGTATTTCCAAATGGGCAGTGTTGTGAGCAGCAGTATTGGCGGGCCAGTTAGCATGGGTGTTGATAGATCCACGGGAGGTCCCGAGGAAGACATCGATTTGGATGATCTTTATGAAGATATCAGGAAACTTTACGGTGATGATGATGATCTGGCTGAACATTTAGGTACCATATTCCAAAATTTGATTATGCTTAGAGATAGCGGTCGAAACGTCGAAGAAGTCAATAAGGTTTTAAAAGTGATAAACTCTGTTATACATCAAATCATCCTGGAATCGTCTATGATTGGTTCCGATCCAGGAGCAGTATTAAATAGTAGTATTCAAAGACTTATGGATAAACTAAGCACTGATGATACAGCTAGGATGGCTATTTTAGAATCAAGCAATTTATCTAGAACAGTGGCGAAGTTAGAGAGAGAAAAGCAAGCTTTGGAAGAAGAAATAAGCTTCGGCTCAAATGGGTTGATAACCAATTTAAAGAGAGAGGCAGAACTTAATAGTACCAAGATGGTCTCTCAACAAAAACAAATCTCATTACTTCAATATCAAGTAAAGAGATTGGAAGAAGATAAATTGAAGTTATTACAACAATTGACAAATGCTCCAAAGATTGATGAAAAAGTTATCTCACAAAAAGCACAGACTGTTTCACCGAAATTAATTGCGGCAGAGCTTGAAACCGTATTGAGTGGAGGTAGATCAAAATCAGGTACCGTGTCTGATTTTGTGTATGGAGTTTTAAGAGATGATGAAGATGACGATTTCCGTGTCAGCGACGAAAGTACAGGTGTAAAATTTGTTGGTCCTCCTACTCCAGTTAAGGAATTCTTTGGTAACAGACCATCGAAGAAGGGTATATTGAAGGCAAAGGTAGTTCAAAGAGAGAGTAACGAATTATCTTTTCAAGCTACACCAGGAGTAAACACCAATGAAAGCAGTGACTTGATTTCCGATAAGTACCTTGGAAATGTAAACTTAAACAAGTATCAAACCTTTGTGACTGCGGCAGAAGGAAGAGTGAATGGATCGCCATCTGGTGAACTTTTAAGTACCCACGTTGATATGATTGAAGTTGATACCCCTGTTAAAATTTCTTCAGACGTTATCGAACGCGACGAGTTACCAGAAAGTCCACAATCTTCAGTTGAAAGTATGGCTACTACTTCTAAGCTTCACCCCCAAGATAGTATACAAAAAAATGTTGGTGCGGTCACCCAGTCTGATGTTCCGATCATATCACCCCTTCCTCCATTGCCAGTAATGTCAAAGAACTTGAATGTTCCTCCACCTCCTCCTCCACCAATGCCAGAAATGTTTAACAAGAGCAGCTCAACAGCTCCACCACCTCCACCAATGCCAGGCATGCTTCAAGATTGTCCGCCACCGCCTCCACCTCCTCCTCCAATGCCAGGAATGCTTCAAAATGGTCCGCCACCACCTCCACCACCTCCTCCAATGCCAGCAATGTTTACAAAAGGTATTCTGGGTCTTCCACCTCCACCTCCACCTATGCCGGGCATGTTTTTAGCAAATGCGTCTGCTCCTCCCCCACCTCCGCCACCACCCATGCCAGGTATGCTCAGCAGAAGCAGTCTGGGTATTCCACCACCACCGCCTCCGCCAATGCCAGGCATGCTTAGTAGAAGTAACCTGGGACTTCCACCACCACCTCCTCCAATACCAGGAATGCTTTCACAATCCAGTTCATCCACTCAAATTTCTAAACAGGCTCTGTTAACAAACATATTCAAGTCAAGTTTAGGCACCGAAATAGAGAGTGATTCTCAATTATCACTCCTCACGGGGACTATTAGACCAAAGACTAAGCTTAAACAAATGCATTGGGATAGAATTGAAGATATTGATAAGACATTCTGGTCTGATATTAAACATGAACAACTCTCGGACCAATTATTAGAAAAGGGTATTCTTACAGAAGTGGAAAAGGTATTTGTAGCCAAGACTTCAGTAATTAAACTGAAAACCCAGGAAAATTCTGAAAAGGAAATGTCCAAACCATTAAAACCAACAAAGATTTCATTCTTATCGAGAGACTTGGCTCAACAATTTGGTATCAACCTTCATATGTTTGCCTCATTGAATGAAATGGATCTTGTTGCTAAAGTGTTATTATGTGATAGAGACATCTTGGAAAATCTTAGTGTTTTGGAATTTTTCAATAGCGATGGATTATCTGAGATAAGTGATAGCGTTAAAAGGAATTTTACTCCTTATTCTACGGATTACTTAGGTGAAAGAACTATTACTGGATCGCCAAGTAAAATTAATAGATCCAAAAGTCCAACGAAATCACCAGAAGAGTTAGATAGGCCGGATAGATTATACTTGGAACTTTGCTTTAATTTGAAGCACTACTGGAAATCAAGGTCCAGGTCACTTTTGCTTATCCATACATATCAAAAAGATTATGCTGATCTCTTGAAGAAACTTCAATTAATTGATGACGCTAGTAAGAGTTTAAGAAATTCAGAAAGTTTGAGGAATGTGTTTGGTATTATTAGGTCCGTTGGTAATTTTATGAATGATTCCTCTAAACAGGCACTTGGATTTAAGTTGGATACTTTACAAAGATTAAAGTTTATGAAAGATGAAACAAATTCTATGACTTTTTTGCATTATATTGAAAGGGTCATCAGAAACACTTTCCCAGAGTTTGGTTCATTTGTTGATGAATTAAATGTATTAAATCAAGTCAATAACATTTCCATAGAACAAGTTGAGAGTGATTGTCAAGATTTTGAGAGAAGTATAAATAATGTACTGGATTCGATTACTAAGGGAAATTTAAGCGACCCCAATGTATTACACCCACATGATAAAATCTTGTCAAAGATCAATAGACCATTGGAGAATGCAAAGACAAAGAATTCATTACTTCAATCTCATTTAAAGAAAACAATGCAAGAGCATACTTCTTTAATGGAAATATTTGGTGAAAATGTCCAAGATTCCAATAGTAGAAATACATTTTTCTTAAAGTTTGTTGGATTTGTATCTGAATTCAAGAAGGCGCATTTTGAAAACATTCAAAGGGAAGAAGAGCAAAAGGCATATGAAGCAAGGAAAAGAATGATTGAAGAGTCTAGGACCAAGGTGACCAAGAAGAAGCGTGACCTTGCAAAGAAGAAGAATACTGAACAGAATTCGGTCGGAACTATTGATTTTGCCAAAGAAAGTGCCAAAGCACTTGAAACAGGAGAAGGAGATGGTAATGAAGATGATATTGGAGAGGTTGACGAAGAAGATGATGACGACAGTGATGACGAAGACGATGATGATGATGATGACGATGATGAAGATGATGAAGATGATGAATATAGTAAGTCACCAGAAAAGGACGTTGGCAATGATTCTGTCATTAGTTATGATACATCAACTATCGATAATTTATTAGAAAAACTCAAATCCAGTGCCCCATCTACGACGAGTTCTAGAGATCGAAATGCTCGAAATAGAAGAAGTAAGGCTCTATCATTTTATTCAACAGTGTCGTTGGAAGATATGCTAGAACAACAAGGGAATATTAAAGAAAATGAGAAAGCCAAAGGAAATGAGTACGAAAGTGTTAATTTGTTAAAGAGTCGGTTAACCACAAGAAGAAAGAATATTAGTGATATTGGGTCTGGATCAACATCAACAGATCAAACATTATTAAGAGCACAAGTTATGTTAAACCAACTTAGAAAAGATGGTAAAGATGAGAAAAATGATAAAAAGGGTAATAAAGTATAGGAATCATATATAGAATAGAAGATTTAATTTATAAAGATTTCTCATGTAGTTAGAAATAAAACTAGAGAGGGCCAGAATAAAGGCCCTAGCGAAAGGGGTACCAGACATATGACTGACATATGACTGGTATTTGCACCTCATCGATGACTTTAGGGAATGGCTGCAAAATTAATACGTTGAGCGTCATTACGAGTTAATAAATTGACTCTTTCGCATCCGGAGTCAATGTTAGATTATCGTTTGACGTGAACCCGAGTCAAAAAAAAAAGGATGAAACGCAAACTTTACCATGGCCGTGCCAGATTAGGCATGTGCAACTACGCATCGAAGGGTTTAAATTATCTTTCAAAGGATTTGAGGGCTGTTGGTAATAATAAGATGATACTAGGGTGTCAGTAGTATGGGTATACAAGCAAGAAAAGCTGTAGAAATGAGTCATCGTCCAAGTATGGCCATTTAATTTTGTGTAACTGAAAATTTTTTCGAAAACTCGGCGACCATTAAAAAAATGTCAATAGTACCTCCGGGAATTCCATCTCATCGACAAATTTCAGAAACGCTTTTATTATTTAAGTTTCTTGCATACATTGCCTCAGAGTCAAATAATTATTGCAACCAATTAATGGCTAGGGTTCCT
Source organism: Dujonia santamariae (assembly GCA_030578175.1). Lineage (NCBI taxonomy): Eukaryota > Fungi > Ascomycota > Pichiomycetes > Serinales > Debaryomycetaceae > Dujonia > Dujonia santamariae. The sequence goes on from JANIVZ010000018.1 coordinate 149,808, forward strand.
GTATGATGGCCGTTTTGTCTTCCATATATATATATGTAACTGTATCCACCTTTATCTAGTATAGTATATGTTCTTGTCTGAGGTATACATTAGACAACTGACCAACTGACTAGTAAACTCATCGCATCTCATCTCATCTCGCCAAATAGCCTTTAGAGAGCAGCCATAGTGGAAAAAAAAAAAAAAGAAAAAAATCATAATTCCGCATTCAAGAAACTTTCGGAATATCTTTCTTTGTTTTATTACTTTCTTCCTGTCGTTTCCTTACCTTTCCTTTCCTTTCCTTCTTTCCAAGGATATCCTCATTCACTAATAGTATAACAATATACTTACAAATATGTTAAGGAGATTGTCCCGTCGCGCCTTGAATGTGCGTTCTCTTCACCAGCTGTCTAGATTATCTGATGCTGTTGTTGTTTCTGGTACAAAACTTGCACAATCCATCAGACAGCTGATTGCTGAAAAGGTCGTTTCTTACAACAAGGAAAAATTCCCAAAGTCTTTTACTGAAGGTACTCCTTCCGATTTAAAGTTCAAGCCTCAGTTAACTATCATCCAGGTTGGTTCCAGACCAGACTCCCTGTCATACGTCAGATCTAAGTTGAAGGCTGCTTCTTCTTCCAATATCGAATCTAACTTGTTAAAGCTCGACGAAAACACTTCAGAAGATTTCTTATTAGAAGAAATCGACAGATTGAACAAAGACCCTAAGGTAAACGGTATCTTGATTCAATTACCTTTACCAAGACACATTAACGAAACTTTAGTCACTAATCTGGTCGCTACCGAAAAGGATGTTGATGGGTTCGATCGTTACAACGTTGGTGAATTAAGTAAAAGAGGTGGTGATCCATTGTTTAAGCCATGCACTCCAAGTGGTGTCATTGAATTGATCAAAACAACCGGTGTCCCAATGAGAGGTAAGACTGCAGTTGTCATTGGTAGATCTGACATTGTTGGTACCCCAGTTGCTGCTATGTTAAGAAACGAAGATTGTACTGTTACCATCTGTCATCGTTACACCTACGACTTACCAACAATTTTAAGACAAGCTGATATCATCGTTGCCGCCGTTGGTATTCCAGAATACGTCAAGCTGGACTGGATCAAGGAAGGTGCCATCGTCATTGACGTTGGTATCAATTACAAAGAAGACGCTACGAAAAAATCTGGTCAAAAATTAGTTGGTGATGTTGACTATCAAGATGTAGTTAAGAAGGCTTCTTTCATTACCCCAGTCCCTGGTGGAGTTGGCCCAATGACTGTTGCTATGTTGTGCTCAAACGTTTACGATGCTGCCATTAGACAACAAGCTAAATCACATCAACATGCATTCAAGCCATTACCACTTACTTTACAAAACCCAGTTCCTTCTGATATTGCTATTTCAAGAGCTCAAAAGCCTAAGAAGATTACTAAGGTTGCTCAAGAATTAGGTTTATTAGAAAATGAATTGGAACCATATGGTCACTTTAAGGCCAAGGTTGATCCAAGAAAGGTTATTAACAGATTAGATGAATCTAACGAAGGTGACATTAATGCCCGTGGTAACTACATCTTGGTTGCTGGTATCACTCCAACTCCATTAGGTGAAGGTAAATCTACCACCACCGTTGGGTTAACTCAAGCCTTAGGTGCTCACTTAGGTTACAATGCCATTGCTAACGTAAGACAACCTTCAATGGGTCCAACTTTTGGTGTTAAGGGTGGTGCTGCCGGTGGTGGTTACGCACAAGTAATCCCTATGGATGAATTTAATATGCATTTAACTGGTGATATCCATGCTATCAGTGCAGCACAAAATTTATTATGTGCAGCTGTCGATACAAGAATGTTTCACGAATACACTTCTAAATCTATTGCTGGTTTCTACAAGAGATTAGTTCCAGCAAAGAAGGGAGGTAAGAGAAGTTTCACCCCATCTATGATCAAGAGATTAGAAAAATTAGGTATTACTAAGACTGATCCAAATGAATTAACTAGTGAAGAAATTGTCAAGTTTGCTCAGTTAAACATTGACCCTGAATCTATCACAATCAAGAGAGTTGTTGACTGTAACGACAGATTTGTTAGAGAAATCACTCTTGGTGAAGGTAAGAACGAAGCTTCTAAGTATCCACCAAGAAAGTCTGGTTTTGATATTACCGTTGCCTGTGAATTAATGGCAATCTTAGCTTTATCTAAGGACTTAACTGACATGAGAGCCAGAGTTGGTAGAATTGTCGTTGGTTCTCAAAAGGAAACTGGTATCGCTATTACTGCTGAAGACATTGGTGCTGCCGGTGCCATCACTGCCCTCTTAAAGGATGCCATTAAGCCAAATCTTATGCAAACTTTAGAAGGTACTCCTGTCTTTGTTCATGCTGGTCCATTTGCTAACATTTCAATTGGTGCATCATCAGTTATTGCTGATCAATTAGGTTTAAAGTTAACTTCCCCATCTAACCCAATTAACAACGGTCAAAAGGGTTTTGTTGTCACTGAAGCTGGTTTTGATTTCACCATGGGTGGTGAAAGATTCTTCAATATCAAGTGTAGAGCCTCTGGTTTCAAGCCAGATACTGTTGTCCTTGTTGCTACTTCCAGAGCTCTTAAGTTACATGGAGGAGCACCAGATGTCAAGCCAGGTCAAACTTTACCAGAAGAATACACTACTGAAAACTTAGAATTCCTTGAAAAGGGTTGTGCTAACTTGAAAAAACAAATTCAAAACATTAAGCAATACAATGTCCCAGTTGTTGTTGCCATTAATCAATTTGAAACTGATACCCAAGCTGAAATTGATTTAATTGCTAAATTGGCTGTTGAAGCCGGTGCCAACTTTGCCGTCCCATCAAACCATTGGTCCAATGGTGGATCTGGTGCTTTACAATTAGCTGAAGCTGTTGTTGATGCTGTCACTTTACAAAAACCAGAAGAAAGAGAACAAAAATTCCTTTACGATGTTAACCAATCAGTTGAAGAAAAACTTTTCACAATTGCTTCCAAGATGTACGGTGCTGCAAAGATTGAATTATCTCCATTAGCTAAGAAGCAAATTGAAACCTATACCCAACAAGGTTATGACAAGTTACCAATCTGTATCGCTAAGACTCAATACTCCTTATCCCATGACCCAACCTTAAAGGGTGTCCCAACCGGATTCACTGTTCCAATTAGAGAAGTCAGATGTTCCGCTGGTGCTGGTTACTTGTATGCATTAGCTGCAGAAATCATGACTATCCCTGGTTTACCAACTCATGCTGGATTTATGAACGTTGAAGTTAACGAAGAAGGAGAAATCGAAGGATTATTTTAATCCAAATAAACACATAAAACAACTCACACACACTCGACACACTACATAATAGAGATATATAGACATACGTAGAAAATAAAAAGAAAGTATTTATTAGTTCACTGGTAGAGAATTTTATAACACAGACAAAAGACAAGCAGAATAGTAAACTCGAATCATATTCATTTTTTTTCTATACTCTGTGAAATCAAAAGGCTGAGTCAATTTCCTTATCACCACTAACAAACTCAAAAGTCTTACCAAAGGTCAGTTTCTTGTCCAAAACCAGTAAAATAACGCTTGCAACGTCGGCTCTATCAATTTTACTTCCAGTTTCCTTTGGCTCAATGAATCTTATTTTACCAGTACTTTCTCCGTCTGAAAGAGCACCTGGTTGTAAGATTGTGTAGTCCAACAGATCGCTGAATTCGTTAATCAAAATACGATCCGCGTAGTGTTTGGCAATGTAATAGCTGTTCAAAGAGGTCTTGGAAAAGAATTCTCTATCATTAGCATGGGCGGCACTAACAAGTACTAATCTTCTGACTTGAGCAGCAACTGTAGCTTCAAAAACCTTGACAACACCATCTAAATCAACCCCAAGTAAATTCTTACCACGAGATCCAACGGTTATAACAACACTATCGTGGCCCTTGATAGCATCACGAATTTCGCCAACTGAAGCTTCGTCGATAGAGAAAACCTTGGATGAAATTCCGCTACCAATCTTTGCCAAAGTTGAACCTTGATCACTGTTTCTGACAACAGCAGTTAACTTTAAACCTTGCTTGGATGCAAGACCAAGAAAGTGTTGGCCAATTTGTCCATTGGCACCAAATACAATTATATTCTTAAACGACATCTTTATTCGTTGGGTAAAGTAGAAGAAGAGAGTAGTAGAAGAAGTATTGAACTGTGAAATTCCAGTTCTCCAGTTTTATTTGTCATCGCTCGTTGTGTGGAGGTGGGGTTACTGCATCTTGAACATGTCAATTCTAGATCTTCCCTCTCAAAACTACGAACTACAATTACTTTCTTATTCGTATCTATGAATTTCTATAATACAGTATCTACTTACTAGATGGTTTATTATACAGGGGCGTAGAAGTTCCACTAATACTTGAATTATTAGTAGAACCGTTACTTGATTGTGTGGGTGCAGCAGCTCCCGTCTTATACTTTTGTTGAGATGCAAGTAATGGTGATGTTGCTGCCGCTGTGGCTTGTCCTGTTGGAGCTTTATTATTATGATTATTAGTATTCTTGTCAACACCAGACCCAGCAGTATTAGAAATTTGTTGTCTGTATTGTTGATTTTGTTGCGGTGGTTGTTGCTGTTTCTGTTGTTGTTGCTGTTGTTGTTGCTGTTGTTGTTGTGGTTGTGGGTTCGTGTTTCTTGAAATAGAATTTGCAACCTGCTGTTTCTGTTGTGAACTCATTTGCGAAGAAGTAACTCTCAGCGTTGGTGGAACAGTGTTACCTTGTTGTTGGCGAAGCAATTGTTGTTGTTGTAACAATTGTTGCTGGTGTTGCTTTTGTTGCTGTTCTCTTTGTTGTTGTTCCCTCATGGCTCTCATTCTACTATGTTGAATTAAAACTTGTTGTCTTTGATGAACAGATTCTCGGAACAAATCGTAAGACTTAGAGAGTAACATTGAACCAAATCTGATTGATTGAGTATCATCCGAAATGCAATTTAATTTAGAAGGATCAAGACTAAATGGCTCTTTAATACCTCTTTCATATTCAGTAGCGTCATCATCAAATTTCCATCTCGATTCAAGTCTTTTATTACTGTCAGCTACGTTATCATAAACATTGACAATCCCAGATCCTTCACCTGATCCAATAGTAATTGCAGTTGGTTCTAAAGGAGGTTGTTTCATTAAACCTCTTCTATCAATAAACATTCGACCACATCTACCCATACGCTTTCTCATACGGAAAATTGGTTCTGATAAACTATTCTCTTCATCTCCTTCTATCACTCCAGTTCCTGAATTTGAACTTGAGGTTCCATCCAAGTTGTCTTCGCCAGAATTTTGTTGCCCATATCCGTTGTTATAAGCACTAAAATTATTATTTTCAATATTGGAAAGTAATTGAGCAATGTACCCATTATTGTTACCATTGTTACCGTTGTTGCCGTTAAGAGTATTATTTAATTTATCCTCATCCTTAAGCAAACTCAGAATTTGTGGGAATGGCTTAGAAGGAATTAATTCACCATTTGACCCTCTAAATGTCTTTACACCAGGTAACGGTTTTTTACCTTCTTCTAATAACCTTTTCAAGTCTTCGCCAAGATAATTTGTCTTGTTGATTTCATGATAAAACGATGAAGTGATTGAAGAATATGGAATATGGTTTAATTCCATAACCTTCTTACTATGATCATTTGTGGTAATACTGAAATATGGTTCATAAGGATCATCTGTGAGATTGACAAAGTGACGGTCTTGTTCCTTACGCTTACGTAATTTTTCCAATACGGCTCTTTTAATGGTTTCGTTCTTTTCTTTAAGGACAAGTGAAACTGTTACAAGATCCATATCTGGAATCTTAGACGCAGGTAATTTAACATAAGGCTGAGTCGATGAAGTGGTAGCTTCCTGTTGTAAAGAGGTACTTGCTGCTGCTGTGGAAGTAGTAGTGGAGGCATCTCCACCTGCTGGGGTGAGGTTGTCCAACAGACCATTTTTGCCCATTGATTTACCAGTTTCATTCTTATTTTTCTTTTGCTTCTTTGTGGTTGGTGTTGATTCTTCGTCTTCTGTAGATTCAACTTTAACAACAACCTTCTTTCTCTTATGTGGGAAATACAAATAATCGTCACCCTTAATACCAATTGCTCTCTTCAAATTCTTACCTTCACATCTATATTTGAATATTTCATGCTCAGCCTCAAGACTTTCTAGTCTCAATATTTCTCTTTGGCACACATTTTCAATCAATTCTCGAGCTCTATGAATAGATTTTTGTAATAATCTAATTCTTTCGGCACCCAAAGTATCGGCTCTTCTTGTTTTACGAGCTTGACGGAATTCACGACGTCTAAAACAAATGTATGGATCAGCGTCATTATCTTTCTCGTTTGCATTCGGGTCTTCGAATTTTAATGATGGATGAATATGTTTACCCAATCTCCTAATCTTACGATCTTTCCAGTGATTATATATCACTTCACCAAATAAATCAAATAATTTAGCTATTGATCTTAATTTTGGAGCTGGAGTATGGTCATCAGCAGGTCTCTTGTCAAACAATGTAACAAATGGTTTGTAGTTTAATTCTTTGGAAAGTTTATCCTTTAACGAAATTGTTGATATGTACTTAGAATTATAATTATTCGATGATGTACTTGCAGTTGCTTCCCCTAATATATAGGTACTGAGCTCCTTATATGTTAAAATGTTTGAAGGATCCATTGACAAAAATGGTTGTCTTTCTTCTATAGTTTTCTCTAATTTGTCGCATATTGTTTCAAATTCAATTTCAGAACAAACTTTAGTTGGACTTTTGTCTTTGTTTAATTTATTAAGGAATTCTTCATCTTCTTCATCCATATTATACTCAACTCCTACTGTGTCTTCAACCGTGGCCGAAAACTTGATATATGTTTCTGGAGCAACGAAAGTGAAATCATTGTAATATTTGGATGCATCTAACCATATTCTTGAAGCATCTGGAGTTGGGATATATACATCAGGCTTTTTATCTTCGTCACCATCTCCTGCTGTGCCTGATCCAGATCCTCCTCCTTCTTCACCCGATAATTTGTCACCCTTTTTAGAATCTTTGGTTTCTTCAGCCTTCCTTAAGGCTCTTTGGGCTGCATTTATAACTTGTTGTAAATGAACTTCGTCTTCTTCATTCTTATCAACCCCAGTCTCTACAGCATGAACATCTCTCTGTTGTGTTGTCGTAGACAGGTTTAAATGATGTATCTGCAGCGGTTCCAAGTCATTTGAAGATAAATCTGGTAAATCCTTCTGCTTATGTATAACCAATGGTTGTTTAACCGAGATTTTCCTTTGTCTAAACCTTGCACCCCCTGCTGCTACTGATTTCGTTGATGGAAGTGCCATTGTTATGCTATATCTAACTACTAACTAACTAACCTAACGATGTATGCAGTAGTATTTTTTTTTTCTCAATAAAAATCGGTGGGTGTTTGGGTGGTCAGTGGAAAATTTCGTCCAACTTTCTATGTCTTTAAAGGACCGGCCTGTAAGTAGAGGAAGGTAGGATGAATGGGGATGGATGAAAGTGGGAAGTTTGATTTAGGTTGGCTCTTCTGCCTTGACAAACAAAAAGGTGTAACAGTCCTTGTGCCTCTTCTATATGTAATGAAAGGTGTTGTTGGTAATGTAGTATCAAAACTCCTCCAGTTGTAATGGAAGTCAAAAAAAAAAATCCCCTTTGTTTATTTTAATACGATTTTGCCCTAACAAAAAAAAAAATAAGCTAATAGTAAAACCTCTCGTTGATGTTGTTGTGCGAAAGGAAGTTCGGTAAAAGAGGGTGATCTTTTAAATTGTGATGATACTGAGATCAGACAACCCGCTTATGTTATCGGCAGTGATTCGTTACCCGAAAAAAAGTGATTGATTGGTCAACTTTGGGTGAGTTCTTATAAAGAGCACTTCCTTATGTTTTCCAGTCCTTGCCGGGTATTAGGGGGTTGTTGAGAGTGACGTTGTCGAAAATTTTCGTGGTATGGCAATTTTGTGTAATGTTTTGGTGAGTGGAATATGCAGGAAACTATGGGGGAAGGCGATACATACTGGCAAGTTGTCCCTTATTATGGGTGGGAAAGTAAGGCTAAAAAGTGTTGGAATATATTGATTTATTGAGATGAAATAGATCGCTTGGTGCTGAATGGTTTGTGCAGAAATGTCATATTCTTGGTGCTAATTGCGTTGAGTTCCCTTTGGAACTGGGTAGGATACATATTTCTCAATCTCTAAATTTTAAGTACTGTGGTCCCCTCTCCCTTAGTACGAAAGGAAACAAGCCAAAGAAAGCAGAGAGAGACTGAAAATGCAGAAGATCCATTCTACGGGAATAAATCATTCTTTTGTATTTCCGGACACAGCAGTTCAGCCTTTCCTTTTGCCGTTCTGAGACTAGTCATCATATTTGCAACTATCTCCAAGTTGTCTCATCTCTTTCACCCTCCTTACTCTCTAGTTCTACTTGTTCCACATCGATCACTCAATTCTACTCACTCACTTAAATCACTCACTTATTACCTCTAAGCACTATTGTGACCATCACGCATCTCTTTCAAAGCGAAAACTAATCATCGAAATTTAATTTACAATAGAAGAAAAGATGGACATTTAGTTTAGCGGTTCCGACCACCCAAAAAAAAAAAGAAACTGAGCACTACCCCATCTTATATGTAGGCATATACATACAAGATGAGATGGATATATGACATCAAATACAAAATCAAATCCCCTCCCCCACAATTTGCAAGAAGAATCAATCTACTTAAGGTTACAGGATGTCAGTACCATAATAATAATGTGATTAATTCAAGAAAGAGAATAACTTGATCAAATGACTTTTTTTTTTTGCAATAAATAATGTGATTAATTGAATAAAAGAACTTGATCGCAAGACAACTTTGCTGGTGACTATCCAACAGATGACAACTACATTAATCTACCCGATGGGTAGCAAAGCTCGATGCAATCGTCCTCCCCGGATAGGGGCCATAGCGGAGCGGTACCACGATAACAAGAAATTATTCCTAAATGATATCGTACGACGTTCCCCTGGTATCTATCCCACAAGGACAAGTGAGTTGAGCTTTTCCCCCTTTGATAGCTCATTTGGTCCTACTGGAAGTATTACAAGAGATCTGTAAAACGCAGCCAAACTCAATGTACTCGACTCTCTCCCCGGATAGGGGCCATATCGGAGCGGTTCCGCAACTGTGTGCCCCTCTTCCTTCGTCACAAGAATTTTCAGAAAGTGTTGAACAATTTTGTATTGACTCATTGTGGACTTTCGTTGCTTCTATTTTCTGAAGTAGTGTAGTAAAACCAACAATTTATTTTGCTTGTATAGCTTTCATTGGCAATCTAATTGCTTTTTAATGAATAGTACTGATTAATTAATAGGAGAGGGATTGAAGATAGTCGACCGCATCAGTGGTTAGAAAATAATAGTATTTTGTGTAACTAATTTGTGGATCCGCCCCATGCACTCTCAAATATTTTCTCAGTATGTAGATATTGTCTCCTAATTAAATACAAAGGAGATTCAAGAAGAAGAAGGCTTAAGTTAGATTGAATTGGATTAATTAATAAAAAAAAACGAAAAGACGGTTTTTGTAGGGGACGGCATTTTTCTTGTTTGTGTTTGGTAGAGTAATATTAAAAAATGACTTCAATTTCCTCACAGAAAGTTTCACCATTGGGAGTTTTCTTGAATTCAGTTTGCCCGGGGATCAATCAACTAGATTCGAATATTCATTTTAAAATCCCAGTAGATGAGGATCCTAAGTCTCAGTCAGTTGATTGGTCTTTGAATACTAATACCTTACAGAGAGCTAAATTAAATGATACTTATTTAAATATCTCCAGACCTTATGTTGGTGTTGATGAGTCGAGAACATACATATCTTTGCCCTATCATATCTTGAAATCGTTTGAAAATTCAATTGCTGCCGTTAACAAGAATGGCAACTCGGAAGGTCAATTGCAGATTGCCGCTAATATAAACCCATTGGTGAATGATCCGTTTAAGTTGGTTCATTTGAATCCTGGTTGTTTGTCGGCAATTATTGAGTTACAGCCTTCTCAATCGCCTCCCATTGGATCCCCTGCTTCCGGGTCCGGGGCCGCTCTGCTGTCGAGTGGTACTGGTAACTATCTTCTGAATATGAAGAACCCATTCAATAAATTATCAACAAATTTCAACCGTATACTAAAATTCACCTCGTCAGATTCGTCTCCTCTTGCATTTAGCTTAAATTTAGGAAATGCCCAAGATAACATTAAATCTGGTTTAATTGATAAGTTATACGATTTTAACCAAGATTTTTATAAACATAGAATGAAAGAGTCTGCTAAATTGTTAGTAGCAGTTCACGTAAACGTGATCAACGTTGTGGCTATGGATTCTGAGGGAAATTTTTTAGGTGGTAAGACATCTACATCTACGAAACCATTGATATATGTAGATGAAGAGAGATTGCAGCAGCAACAGCAACAACTTCAGCAGCATACTGCTCAAAATCAGAATGCTGCGCCACCGGTAGCTACCGGTGAGTTTGCTGCCTCCCCTGATTACTCTCGTACAGTGGAAGAATCGATTCTTAGAGTTCAGTTCAATAGAAACTCTGTTATCACCGTACTCAAAGCTTTCAACAATGTGTTTTCAATTCCAATTGTTATTGTTGGGTTTGATACGGGTGAAATTATTATTTTCAACCTTTCTGACCTTGGTTATCAAGTGATTAACAATATTTATGATAGATTTCATCAAACTCAGGATGGTAAAGTCTCAGTGACAAGCATTGAAGTCATCCTGGGCACCGTCTCGCATGCGGACATGTTGATTGTGGTTGGATACTCTAACGGTGAAGTTATCATTTTAGACCCAACTAAATGTCATAAAGATCAAATTTATGTTAAGAAAGTTGTTGGTCAAGACGAACATGTCACCTATTTCAAAAAATTTGATTTAAGTCCATTCCATACTAATACAACAACTTCTGGAAACAATTCTACTGGTGTTGCATCTATTGTCGGACACTTCAAGCTTGGTCACAAACCTATCACTTCTATTACTTCTACAATATCATACGGTGGCCCTGTTAACTGTCCAGAAACAACCTTACCAAATCCAATGATTTTAGCCATTGGCTCTGATGACGGTCTTGTTAGAATTATTGACTTGATTGCAACGCATGATTGCAATTACGGAAATCAAAAAATTGGTGATACTTCAATATTAACTGATATTATTTCTAATTACTTTAATGATGGTATTACTTGCGTAAAGTTTTCACCAGATTTTAAGTTTTTGAGTATTAGTGGGAAAGGCGATCTTATTGAAGTATTTAAGATGTCTTATTATAATGTAAATGGACTATTAAACCATTCAAGGCAACAACAATCTGTTGTTCCTCTGACTGCACCCAGTGATAGGAGAAGATCCAGAAGTAATACATTGAATAGTCTAAATCTGGGTGCTGTTACTCTTGCGGCAACAGCTGCTACTACCAATGCTGCTTCTGGCACAACAACCAGTTCATCTACTAACAATACATCATCTAATGAAAGAGGCTCGCTGGCATTTGTTTCACCATTAACTTCAAATCCTTCGGTTAGTTTTGAAATGAGCAATATTGATCAAGCACTTCTTGCTGATCCTGCTTCCGATAGACAGTCTACCGCTACTCCCACTGGACATTCTCATGGACATCATTATCCACCAATTGTTAAAGATATCAGTGTTGTTGCAAGGTTTAAAGGACACTCAAATACTATCCATAAGGTTGAATTTATAAGCGATCCAAATAACTCCTCTATGGTCTATAAACTTGTACTGTGTGGATTCGATGGTAAGATTCTTATCTGGGATTTTGATTATAAAGCACTTCCAAAAGTCAAAGAACACCATCATCAAGTTCACTCAACTTCGTCTAATAATAGAAAGAGAGTCTCGCTTGCACATCGCTCTCTGAATAGAGCTGCAAACTCGTCCCCTAGTCCAGTACCTAGAGGAAAGCAACAGACACCATTACTGCATCTGACTCTGCAACTACAACAATCACAACTGCCACCAGTGCAAGCTTTAAAGCATTCAAGGACATTATCTTGGTCCATTTTTGATGATCAAGTTCAAAAAGATGATACTAAAGTACTTGAATCTATAAAAATTATTAATTCTGTTTACAAAAATCTCTTTGATTTAAGATTAAAGAAACATTACTTAAGATTAGGTGTCAGTGCATCAAAGTATTCAACTATAATTCATCCAATTGTAAGTGATAAACTAGTTCCCTCGATTGAAATACCATTGTTGGAACTTGACTTGAGTCATTGGATTGGTAACGGTAAGATTGATGGTTTCCATCTGGATAAATTCAACTTTTGGTGTTTTGCAAAAAGTGGAGACATTTTCAGATACTCTATTGAATAGATGGGTTTTTAAGTAATGATAGTACATTGATTGTATATAATATATATATATATATATATAAATAAGACAACTGGTCAAGGACCAGTAAATAAAATATACCCATATTATGGATAATTTCTACAAATCTGTTTAATGCTAATTTTTTATTTCTATGCAAGGTTATTTTTTTGTTCTAAATTAAGAGAAGAATCCAGCGCCATCTAACCCGAACCCTAACTCTTCTTCTAATCTAAATAAATTATTATTTGAATCGCTATTGTCATTTTCAAACTGGAATTCTTCAAGTTCTTGAGGTTTTGGGATGGATTGGTAATACTGGAGGTCATTATCTGATTTGAATCCTGTGTTTTGAGTGTTAACTCCAGATGTTGGTGTGAAGCTAGAACTGAATTGTGTTGGAGTTGTCATCATATCAGAGTAATGTGATGGGGGAGCTCCGCTTCGTATTTGTTCTTGTTGTTGAAGATATTGCTGTTGTTGTTGTTGCTGTTCTTGTTGCTGTTGATGGTGCTGTTGTTGCTGCTGTCTCTGTTCAAATTGACGTTGTTCTTGTTCCTTTTCAAGTTGAATCTTCAATTGAATTTCTTGTTGCTCTTGAATTGGCTTTCTTACGAAATCTCTAAACAGCTTTACTTCTTCAACAATTAATTTTTTCATATCATCAATTTCTTCAACAGTTTCAAAAGATTTAAAATCAAATTTAACTTGACATTCTGGTTCATCATTAGGATCATGCCAAACTTGTAAATATGGATGATTTAATGCTTCCTTAACAGTAATTCTTTCATATGGATCTAATGTAAGCATTCTTTCTAATAAATCTAAAGCCAATGGATTTGCTGTTGGATACAATTCCAGATATTGAACTTTTCTCATAAATGGTAATGATCTGACATAATTTTGGGCTCTAACAGAACCGATTTTAGTTAAAGTTGATTCCTTTGGAGTTCCTAAAATCAATAAAATTTGATTTAATTGATCAACATAATCTTTACCCCTGAAAAGTGGTTTTCCACCTAATAATTCTGCCAATATACATCCAACTGACCAAATATCTATAGCCTTTGTATAATTGGTAAAGCTTAACATAATCTCAGGTGCTCTATACCATCTTGTGGCCACATATTCAGTCATAAATCCTTGGTTTTGTTCTGGAATTTCCAGATATCCTCTAGCTAACCCAAAATCACAAATTTTCAATTCACAGTCAGCATTCACCAATAAGTTACCAGGCTTCAAATCTCTATGTAAGACGTCAGCTGAATGGATATATTTCAACCCACACAAGATTTGATATATGAAACTTTGATAATGAGAGTCGGTCAATGGCTGACCAGATCTGATAATTTGATGCATATCACATTCCATCAATTCTTCGTAGAGGTAAACTTCATTGAATTCGCCGGTAACTGGATCTGGAATGATATCCAAGTCGTAAAGGCAGGTGATATTCTTGTGTCCTCTGAAGAATTGGAGTAACTTTAACTCTCTGAGTGACCTCTTACACAAGATCTTCTTGGAAAAGATATTAGTGATCTTTTTGATAGCAACAAAATTTGAGTTGCTGCCGTCATCACTTGAGCCATCGTCGTATTTAGCTGAACAAACGATACCATATGCTCCATGTCCGAGTTCCTTGACAATTTTAAATCTCCTATCTATGATGAACTCTTGGTTGTAGACCTTATTAATTGATCTATTAGGATATTTTGAGGATTCAGACATGATAAAATCAGTTCAGTTTTTTCCTATTCTTTAAAGACAATTATGTTAGTATTATTGTGAAGAAAGAATCAGATGATGATAATCAGCGGGAAACAGAATTATTATTATACTAAGCAGAGAAAGGTGGCGAGTTTTTCCAAGTTTAATGTTTTTTTCCTTCTTAGTTGATGGTATTTGATTTTTCTTTTTCTTTTTTTTTTTTTTTTTTTTCTTCCCATAAATTCCTATTCCATTAGATTGCTTAAAATAGATTGTGAATAGGGAGACCAACTACAATGGAACATAGTTACTATAAATTCTTAAGAAAGGTTAAATGATAAGATGTCGGGTAATTTGTATGAATGAGGCGATAATTTCGTAAGATTAAATCTAGACTGTGTAATATTACCATTAGTTAAACCTTAAAATGGAGCTCAAGGTATTATATTTTTTATGAATTTCACTGCTTGAAAAGGATGTTCGGCAATTATACGAAAAAATTTACCTCTCATAATCTTAGCGTTTGGGTGTAAGTGTGGGTGAACTATGTCCAATCAATTCCATGCATATTTCTTCTTCCTACAATTTACGTGGTTCTTTTTCCTATTGTTCATAACTTTTTTTTTAAAGCCTTTTCACGTCTCTCTTGCTAATCACTCATCTCTCATCTCACATCACTCATCTCACATCACTTATCACTCATCTTGTCACATCGCATCGCATGCATTTCATATCATCATCTTCTAGACTATACTCTACATACCAAATTCTTAATGGGATAAGAAATCTAAATAAAAATATATGATTCTTTACAGGATTTCTCCAGTCTTTTATAATCTTCTGGTTTCTTAAAATATCTCAAAAGGTATATTTACATTGCATTAAAAATATATGTTAGTTTATAATTGAAAAGAAAAATATTTAAATTTTTGCTGCAATCAAACTGAAATTTTATTCCCTTTTTACTCAGCAAGATTTATTATCATTAAACAGTACAAAGAGTAGATTTCTTACATCATCAAGTTTTTCTTCTTCCCTCTCTTTCACTTTCTTTGTCTCTGTCGCTGACTTTATTTCTATCCCTCGACCTCTTCTGTCTCTCTACTCCTCTAATCACTCGCCTATCTTATCCAATACATGGCTGGCAGTACACTTTATGCGCACCCCGTTCGAACGGCTAATTTCACCAACTATTTTTAGAACTTTGACGGTGTAACGTCAAATCATCAAAAACGAATTCATTACTTTAATCTAATTTGTTATTAAATCCAAAAGCGGAACTTTCTATTTGCTTCATTGATAGATTCTCTAAAAAAAAAAACACGAACATCAAACTGACGTAAATAGTATTTTCCGAAGAAAACATCCAAGAAAGAAATCGTAAAATCAACATCAACAAAAAAATTCCTCCCGAAAAAAAAAGAAAAAGTATTACGAAATCTTACTAATAAAGCCCCTCTACCTCTCTACTTGATAAGATCGAGCCACTCCTCACCCTCACCAGTATATCCTATAACACTCCCAATAGGGTTAGAGAGAACTATTGATGTGAGATAGGTTTAAAATTAACCCAATTCAATGGATCTCGTCGGATTGGCGCCAGTGTAACGTCTCGATAATATAATCATTTTATCACCGTACCGCTCCGTTCATGCGCCAACCCGCAATTTCATTGAACTTTGCTACTCCTCTTAGATTAGTCCCAGTAGGTCTAGAAGTACGACCGTTGAAGGAAGATAAGTCAACGAAGTTGTCCTTACTGGATCGGCGGAGCGGCTTAACCTTCAATTTTTTTTTTTTTATTAGATAAATATTTCAAAATAGCTGTTTCATTCATTGGGTGGCTTTGGATTTCTACTCATTAGATGAGATGAGATCGATCATTTAATCACTCTGCTGATTAAGGAGCTTAGCATGTTTTTTCTATTTTTTTTTTGCTTCTATAAATTCATTGCATTATCTACATCATCTCATCTAAAATTTGCGTATGAAATTGCAACCAGGTTGCTTCTAAAGTCAATTTTACCGGTTTTAACTTTTGCTAAAAATAGAAGATATTTCGCAGCCATTATTTTAAAGTATGTCTTCTGTTTAAACCAAAAACACCCACCCCACCTTGTTCTCCTATTTGTTTGAGGTAAAAATAAGAGTGGTCATTTATTGATCTTCTAATTGAATCAATTTCCCACTGCCACTATTGTGGTAAGAATGTTGGTTCTTTTTTTGTATCTCTTTTATCAGCTTGGATTAGGTTACTCCCCAGATAGGGTAAGAATCACAACTGAAATAAAACAAACTACACTGTATAACCTTTTAAAAGGTACCGCTCCACTAACTCAAAAAGGGCAAATAGTATTGAGCTTTGCGCTACCCTTAGGGTAGATGTATTTTAGTTAGTATAGTAATAAAATTTTCTATCAATTATGTTCATATATTTATTGTTATTGTTCTAATAAAAAAGTAATGATAAAATTAAATAAAAATATTTAACTAATTTTTTAATTTCTTTTATCATTTAAATATTTTAATATAATTTTAAAACCACCCTCTAATTCTTCGGAACTGTTTCCAAATCCAACTCTAATGAAACCAGGATGTTCAAAAACTTCACCAGGAACAGTCAAAACCAGATAATTTTCTGCTAAATCTTTACACATATCCATGGTATTAATATTTTCATTATTAACTTTAATGAAACAGGTAGCACCAGCACTTGGTCTAACCCAAGAAAGTTCGCCGTTGGAATCTTCGATAACTTGATCTATAATTTTTAAATTTTTATCACAAAGCTTATGATTTCTTTCGAGAATTGCTTCGTAGTTGTTCAATGCATAAGTAGCAATTAAATCGTCAACCATGGAGATTGAAATAGTATTGTAATCTCTTTTTGAATGGAAACTATTTGCCAATTTTGCATCATGTGTGGCAATCCAACCTAATCTGAGCCCAGCAAGTGAAAATGCTTTGGACATTGAAGAGGTTGATATAACTTTTTCGTACCCAAAATTTAAAATTGACTTGATTCCACTTACAGTGTGATATAAAGGTCTATAAACTTCGTCACAAAGTAAGTAACAGTCGTTCTTAGAGCAAATATCAATAACTTCTTTTAATATTTCATTTGACCAAACTTGTCCCGTTGGGTTATGTGGATTGTTGATAACTACTAATTTTGTCTTTTTTGTGACCTTTTTAGCTAATACTTTCAAATCTGGTAAATAACTATCTTCGAATTTTAATTTTAAAAGATCGACATTACCACCAAACATCTTAGGAACAGATGAAAGCTGCTGATAACTTGGATCAACTACAACGACATGATCGTCTTTATCGACAATTCCATAGAATGTTAAAAAGTTTGCACCAATAGCACCATTTGTAATTACAATATTGTTTGTATCTAACCCAGAATCTGGATAAAGTTTCAATATCCCTTGCTTGAGTTCCTTGGAACCTTTGATGTTACCATAAATTAATCTTGTTGACATTATTTCATCAATCAATGATTTAGTACCGACATTACTAAGCTTGCTTATATCTTCAATAGATAAGGAATGACAACAAGTTTCACCCAAGTTGTATTTAATCCCAGTTTCATACTGGTCCATGTACTGTTCAACAGCAAAATCTTCTTGAAAAACCATTTGAATGAGTGTGAAGGTTGGATGAGGAAGTTGGATATACAATTCTCAAGAACTTAATATAAATGTTTGCCGAGGTATTGTCGCGCTTTATATAGATAGTTTGTCGTATGCTATTAGAGGCACCCTCGCTATGAACTGCTAAGTTTGGGACAACGTTAAAGCTCTAAAACAAGAATAAAGAAGTTTCCAGAATATTTAACGGAATATTAAACTTCTAAAGAAAAGTTCATAGCATAAAGCGGAATTTGTTGAATATTCCGTTTCACTATCAATGCAGAATTATCTGCCCAAAGTGCCGCGATTCATTTTGAAAAACGTCATTTTTAACCGCCATTTTCATCACCTTGCAGTAACTAGCGAAATATAAAGATATGTATGAATTAAAGGCAGACGGAATACGGAAGTATTTCGGTCCCTATATATGCTCCGTATTGGTAATATCTTTTTTTTTTTTGCCTTTTCATTTGCCCTGACATAAGGTCTTCTACTACTTACCCCTCCAAAAGCGGAAAAAATTAGTGGGAATAGCCAGTGCAGGCCAGGCCAAAAATTCTTATCATTAGTTTGTCTCATTTTCTTGGTGTCGGAAAAAAAACATCACTGGTCCTATTTCACCAAACTAATTTCAAACCATTACCTAACAGAGTACCTTAGACCCCGACATATATTGACTTATTTCAATCATGGATGAAGCTGTGTCGTCGTCTGAGGCGTATGACGATTTAACGTCATTGTTTTTACCCGACATTTTACAAAATGGGACGAATAACAACACCGATGGGAATTCTGGGGAAGTACTTCCAAACTCCGCTGGAGACGGAAGTTTACAACGTCAACACCTACATCAACAACTACATCAACAACAACAACATCAGCTGCTGCAATTACTTCAACAGCAACAGCTGCTGCTGCAACAGAATCAAATTTCTGACCCGTCTTCTGATTCCTGTGGTGGGCACACCTCAGGGATACCACCTGCAATTGCATCTCAGTATTATCAATCAATGGGACTAAAAATGGATGAGATGGATAATTCATCTTATACACCACTAAGGCAAGATGAATTAACATCATTTAATACTTTTATCACCAATAATGATTTCATTTCGAATAGTGCAAATGATTTTTTTATGACCCAACAAGAAAGGCCTCATGGATTACAGCAACAGCAGCATCAGCAACAACAACAACAACAACATCAGCATCAACATCAACATCAACAACAGCAGCAGCAGCAGCAGCAGCAATTGTTACAACAACAACATCAACAACAGTTACTACAACAGCAGGAGCAACAAAATGATGAAGAACTGGCACAACATAGCAAATACAATGTTCTCTCTCTACAACAGGGTAACTCTTTTGGAAGAGGTGGTAATACACTTACTAATAATATTAATTCAGGACTTAATAATAGTGGTAATTACATCAACTCAACAAATAATTCAAATATAAATCAATCGAATTGGAATGGGAACGGTAATAATAACAATAATATTGGTTCAGTTGGCACTGGTAATGGTGGGAATGGTTTTACTCCAGCACAAAATCCATTTATTAATCATTATGCAACATATGTACCAATAGAAGCAGCTGCTACCGCTGCATCTCAAAGACAACATTTATTCCATGCACCTCTCACGTCTGATCTTGGACTTGGTTGGTACGGTGGTAATCAATTTGAACAACTGTACGTCGATAAACCTTTTATAAAAACTGAAGAACTGGAAGATGCTGATTCTAAGGCGTTACCATTCCCTGCTACTTCTGCTACGGCCACAGTCTCATCAGATTTAAGGACCGACTCTACAGCTGGTGGTATAATATCACCACCTAGTCCTTCACACATTGGACTTGAGACAAAGAAAATTGAAAACAAGAAAAAGGACAAGACTAAAGGCATTGAAGTTATTTCAAAGAAAAACAGTTCGAGATTAACAAGATTATTGGACTTGAAACAAAATGCTAAAGCATCTCTACCAAAGATTGTGGACGGAAATGGAGAAGAAGTTGAAATTGAATTTTTGGGATTTTTAAGTGGTAGGTTTTACACAAATGACTTTGATAATGAAAATTATTATAATATAAATGTAGAGTCATCAACGGGGAAACGTGTATCATTAGCCAAAGAAGAAAGTGGTAGTAATGACGATAATATTGAAGAAAATAATGATAATATTGATAATGATGATAATGATAATGATAATGAAAGTTCTAGTGATGTTAATGAGAACAATTCAACAAATGAAAGGAAAAACTTTACTTCAAATGCTCTTGTTGAAGCTCATCCACCAAAGATTATATCGTGTTACCGCCGTAATTACGTTCAAGTCCTCCTTAATCTCAATGTAGCTGGTTATCAGGGTAAACTAGGTCTTCAAGTCTCTGAATTTGGGCAAACTGTGACAAAAGAAATTCAAAATTTTAAGGTTGAGATATTAGCAAACACAAATTTTTCAAACATCGAAAATGTCCCATTAAAAGTTTCTGACGATAAAGCGAGAAAAGCCAAGAAGGAAGAAGTAAGCGGACTGCTTCCAGTAACAACGGAATTTGATCATGAATATATCAACAAACAGAGCCATATAATCCTGCTTGATAATTTTAAAGGTGAAGATGTTAGTAAGTTCTTTACTGTGAAGAAGCTTCAGTATAAAAGTGCAACTCCAAACAATGGGAAGCTTTCGTTTCAAAATTACTATAATCTTATTATTAGATTGAGTGCAAATGTGTTGGAGACTGAAAATGGAAATGAGGTATGTAAAGAAGTGCTTGTGGTTGATTTAGTGAGTGAACCAATGATTGTTAGGGGTCGTAATCCTTCATTCTATGAAGAAAAGAAGGATGTTTCAATAAAAGCAAGACCATCTAACTCCAGAGAAGGATTTTTACAAATCTCCAAGTTGAACAAACAACACTCGCAAGTAGAATCTCCACCACCGAAATTGTCTGCAAACGAGGAAGAAGTAGACGAAAATGCATCTATATCACAAGAATCTGAATCTGAATCTGATGACGATGGAAGTGATAGTGAGTCTAAACCAGAATTGATTCAACCTTATGGTATTCAAGAAAAGTCAAATAAATCAATTCCGCCACTAGTATATAGTGCAACGACTTCATCTTCGATAAACCTTAAATCAATGCTTAACAAAGACACCCAGGTAAATTCCTTAAAAAACAATAACACCAACCAAACTAATCAGAAGGGTAATGCAAATGCTCCTAGTTCCCAAGAGGTAAATAATAACAATAACAATAATCATGTCAACGTTAAAATTAACGTTGGTGTAAATAAACTTGTACCGTTACAAAAGGGAAAGAGTAATCGATACAAATACTTTCCAATCTCCAACGTTTATTACCTCCCACCTATTAATGCTGTTTATTTCCCACACGGTGCACATCAATATAAGGGAGAGAAAATAGACTCAAGAGAACTGTCAGTGGTTGCAGATGGTGAATCCGAGAAGCCTCTTAGTCCACAAAGAAGAAAAAGTTCAAATGTATATTTTAGATAAATTTTTCCACCATTCTTTTAAATTAAATGTAGGAGAAGAAGTAGAAGATAGACATAATTTTACAAATTAATTAGCTATTGTTTAAAAGCTCGTTCAATTAATAAATAATATTTATATATATAGATTTTTTACTTATCATAAAAGTGGGTCGTTTGAAGAATATAAAACTAATTCCTTATGTGTATTTTTTTTATAACATTTTTTGATATTTTCTTTATTCAAAATAATTAGCTTATTCCTTAACAACAATCGAAGCAGCACCCATACCAGTACCGATACACATAGAGGTTAAACCAATTTCACCCTTCTTTAATAATCTTAAGATAGTGGCATATTGTCTGGCACCAGTTGCACCTAATGGGTGACCAAGAGCAATAGCACCACCGTTAAGGTTTAATTTTTCTTCTGGAATCTTACATGCTTGGGCAGAGTATAAACATTGAGCAGCAAAGGCTTCGTTGACTTCAAAGATTGAAATATCGTCAATAGTTAAGTTAGTCTTCTTTAAGACTTGTGGAATGGCAACAGCTGGACCAATTCCCATAATTTCAGGTGGGACACCAACGGAAACACATGCAACAAACTTACCAATAATGGCGTAACCCTTTTCTTCGGCCAATGATCTTCTCATCAATAAGACAGCGGCAGCACCATCGGAAACTTGAGAAGCGTTACCAGCAGATGTAACACCATCCTTCTTGAAAGCTGGTCTGATCTTACCAAGAGAAGCAGCAGTAACACCCTTTCTTGGACCTTCATCGGTGTCGATGGTGACAGTCTTGTAAGTAACATTGTCATCATCATCTTCTTCAGCGATAACAGCTTCAATTGGAAGAATTTCATCCTTAAAGGCGCCGCTAGAAACAGCCTTTTCAGCCTTGTTGTATGATCTGGCAGCAAATTCATCTTGTTGTGGTCTCTTCATGTTGTATTTAGCAGCAACGTTTTCGTTGGTGATACCCATTGGGATTAAACATTTTTGCATTTCTGGATCATCCTTCATTTGCTTGGTAACCTTTGGAATAGAAGATGGACCATAGTTAGCACTCATGGATTCAACACCAGCACCAATACCACAGTCAATTTCACCAGCTCTGATCTTGTTGGCAATATCTTGAATAGCCATAAGACCGGATGAACATTGTCTGTTGATAGCAACAAAGGCAGCAGTGTTTGGAATACCAGCAGAAAGCATAGCACCACGATGTTCAGAAGCACCAGCGGCTTGGTTTAAAACGTTACCAACAGCAACGTCTTCGATCAAGTTAACATCAACACCAGACTTGGCAATGAACTTTTCTAAAAACTTGGCCAAGATGTAGTCAGATCCAACATCTTTGAAACCACCCTTACCACCTTTAGTTAAAGCAGTTCTGTAAGCAGAGATAATAACCACGTCATCGGCATTCTTAGAAGTGATGGAGTTCTTTGAAGATGGGGAGAGTTGGCCAGCCAATTGATTTAATCTATCCATTTTCTTTTTGTTTCTTCTTTGATTATGTGTTTGTAAATTTATTTAGTTAAACTGAAAAAAAGTAAAGTAAACTTGCCTTTAATAAAAAAAAAAGAATTTGTGAAAAGCTGGGGAAACTTGTCCTTTCTTATAGTCACTGAAATTTTCTGTGTCTCCGCATTTGTTTTACAGCTGCTACCGAGGGAGATTGGACCGAGGGAACCTCTTCCACCGCCGCCGCCAAAAATTCCCCGGATTGAGAAATGTATCACAAAACGAACAACCTTTTTTCTCAATGGCTGCTAATTCCATGTGAGATGGGTGAGTGGGGGTAGCCGGAACTTGCGAGTGAGCGGAGCCAGCAACCAACCGATCTTACGGGCAAGATCAGGAAGGATCCACGCTCCAACATTACATCCTTCACTTCCTCTTTCTCTTCTTTCTTCCTTCCTCTTTTCACTGTTGTTCTCCTCCCGACCCACTGTCATGCTGCTCAGTTCACTCACAATATTAATTTAAGTCACCTGCTGTGAGCTTTTTCCTTTTCCTCTTTTGGTTATGAGCCCGTGTATGATTGGGTTGAAAAATTTCATTATTAATCAAATCAAACCCACACAACTAAGTGAATGACTCTACCATATTTATCAGAAACAGGAAAGAAAACAAATGGTCATAATAAACATGACGTTCTAAGAACATCCTAGAACCTCGAAAATAAAAAAATAAAAAGAAAAGACAAAGGCAAAGACAAAGACAAGGACAAAAATTAATGACAACTTTTTTTAAAGTTTTGACGGCCGATATATTAAAGCATATGAAAGAACAAAATAAAAATCTAAAACATTATCATTAAATTATGGTTGCAACATTACTTTTGTTCTTCCAATTTGATATTATCCTATTAGGTCATATTAGAGCCCATTTTATCGGTATACATTGGGATCTATTGGAATCAATTAGAGTTCAGTAGAGTCTATCAGAAGAGATTTAATTGAAAGTGATCGAACATTCGGAGAGTGGTACATTACCTATCGCAAGACGCTCCGCTGGCGCCTATCCGGCGAGGACAACTGCGTTGAGCTCTTCTCCCTTCGGTCGCTCTTCTAGCCCTATTGAGGGTATGATTTGGATCTGCCGAAGGCAGCTAAGCTCGATGCAATCGTCCTCCCCGGATAGGGGCCCTAGCGGAGCGGTATAAATATTACTAAAAGATTTATCTTGAGCCACCTGAAGATGCTACGTTGGAACCTATCCGGAAAGGACGTTGAAATGGGTGCTTTCTGAGTTGGTTACAGAGCGTATATATACACTTCTAATCTACTTGGCTTGGTTAATTTTTTGTTCGCTCACTGGTAGTTAAGTTCTTATACTGTTTGTGTCTGGAACCCTTGATAAAGTTTAATTGGATTGAATGCGAGAATAGGAGATAAGATTTCCTTGTGATGGATTAAAAGGTTTATCATTTATCTTCCTTATCTTCCCCATATTGCTTGGCTATTTCTTTCACTATTGAATTTACCGTAATCTTCTCCTTTCTAACTATCAACTATACTACTATTATTATTATTAGTTTGTCATTCAATTAAACGATTTTAATATCTCTTTCTTTGCGGTTTTGCTTAATTTTTCATTCCATTTATTTATGTCCGTTGATACCGTATATTAAAAACGTATTTTGAAAACTTCAATAGGTACTTATTACACCCATCGAAAAAGATGGAGGTTTGAATGAGTAGATCATCATCTAGGTGGATATGTGGTTAGTAAGTAGTACCGCTTCGGTAGGACCCCTCTCCGGGGAGGACGATTGCATCGAGCTTAGCTGCCTTCGGCAGATCGATATCATCATACTCCCAGTAGTTAATAGAAGCGCGACCGAAGGGAGAAGAGCTCAACGCAGTTGTTCTCGCCGGATAGGCGCCAGCGGAGCGTCTTGCGTTGTAGTAATATCATCAAATATATATGAACTCTTCTGTGGTAATGACCTAGAGGTAGGTAATATTAATATATGAGTGTGTAGTCAATAATATTAGTAAACTTGTTGTTGAAAAGAAGTAGTTAGCAGAGATATGATGTAGTATATCATTTTTGATAATCATCAACTTAAGTTTTATATTAATTGAAGAAATAAACGTAAGTTGTATTTAAAATAAAAATAATAATAATAATAATATACAGTAAATTTGTACATGACACAACAACACGGATTACATATATATATATATAATTTGAAATTTGTAATAAATGTTACTAGTAAGTACTCTTAAAAAGGGAAACGAAAAGGTAAAACATGTAAAGTATTGTTTTGGCGTTGATCTAACTCTAATCTTCTCTTTCAAACGAGAAAATTCCAATAAATGGATCAACTTTATCAGGACGGCCTTCGGGACATTTCCCTTGGAACACTAAAGTAGGGAATTCGTCTTCTTCGTAACTGTCAAGATCCAAACTTCCCTCACGTTTTATTTCAGGAGAGCTCCCGTTCGGAGTAAAGCTGTTTGATTGTTGTTCGTTTGGCGATTGCTCTGACAGTCCAACTGATACTCCACTGGCACCAGTGGAATTTTCAGGCGATAAAATCCCTGCACTTTTATTATCAGATTCAGGGTTAATATTGCTGTTGTTGGTATTGGTAACATTCTTCAACGTAAAAATTTTGGTAAAATCTATTCTCAAGATCCCGTCGTCGTCAACAACCACGTATACTTTGTATTTCTGGTCCATTAAATCTTTACAGTCGTTGTAATGAATTAGTCCTGTGGTTGATCCAGTGACCAAACCCATAGTCGAACCTATCCCCATGATATTTGTACCCTTTACCTTGATGTAAAGTCCAGAAAGTCCAAATGGCGAGCAATGTATTTCAAGATCACATTCGTTGGCGAATTGAAACGAAACTTGTTGTGTAGGCTCCGTCATTTTAAGGAGAATCGTTCTGTAGTCTCTCACTCGGATATGTGCGTTTGGTTAAGAGTATATGTACTATCTCCTTTTTTGTTAAAACTTTTTCAGATGTTTGCTTCTCCAAAATATACAGCTCCTTATCTTAAATAGATCGTCTCTCTTAAATCCCCTTGGAACAATCGTGATCTTTAATCTCTCTTTAATTAAGATATATTAAAACTATTTGTCAAACATGTGGAAGGTTTTCAAAATGACCCTATTATTTAAATATGCAGGAAATGAACATTTTCCAGCCGTACATTGAATTTGATCTAAGAGAAAAGTTATTAAACAAGATGTTGGTTATGGGGAGGTAGAGGCAAGGCAGAGTAGAAAAAGGTAAGAGGAGAGATCTTTTGTCCCGAAAATTTTGGTTTCTTGAATAGTTAATAACTTTATGTTTATTTAACATTTTGTGCATGGGGTGATCATAAAGTACTTCATTATTTTGCAGCCATTCATATCTACTGAAAATTACTCCAGGTAAGTGATTGGAACAACGTAAACCTTCTTATTTGTTGTTGTACTCAAAGTTTAACTGGGGTATTTTATGGATCTGTTATAGGTAATAAATATATACAATTGTACTCGCTCAATATGGGTCCTTGTGGAGTCGAACATTATGCATATTAATCTTCAGATGTCGCAAGACGCTCCGCTGGCGCCTATCCGGCGAGGACAACTGCGTTGAGCTCTTCTCCCTTCGGTCGCTCTTCTAGCCCTACTGCGAACATGATATGTATCTGCCTAAGGCAGCTAAGCTTGATGCAATTGTCCTCCCCGGATAGGGGCCCTAGCGGAGCGGGACTCATAGGAGTGGATTCTAATATATGAAAGAATATTTATAAAAAAAGAAATAGGCATTAAATAGATTGATATATAATTTTCAGATTTAATTAAATTGTTCATCTGCATTCATATTGACTTTCTTATTTTTTAAAAATTAATATATTTGAATTGAATATATATATATATATAATAGTAATAATAATCTCTCGAAGAGTCGGTTTTTTTTGTATTTTAATATTAATATTTAAACTTATCATTTCACTTGATTTAATAAATGACTAAAATACCATTCCTTTTTCTGGAGTAGTCTTTTCTCTAGATAAGATAACTTCTAATTGATCAACTTGGTTAGATAATTGCAGAGTTAATTCTGGAATTGCAGCTTCGTGTTCTTCAATTGTCTTGAATAAATATTTACCTCTTGCAAACCAGTAGATGACACAGTAGGCAAAGTATACACCAATTACAACACAAACATAGTTCATCGAACCAGCAGTAACAGGCATAACAGCTGGGAATGAATAGAATACAACCCCAAAAAGGGTCCAAAGTAATAAAACCCAGTTACAAACTAAACCTAACTTACCTAACCAGAATGGACCATGAGCAATGTTATCTCTACCCTTAATTAAAAGACAGATAACTGGAACGGCATAAGATAAAAGCAAGAAAAGAATACATCCAATGACCATAGCATTGTAAGCGGTGGTAGATCCCATGTAAATACATCCAATAACTGCACACCAAGCACAAGACATAAGATGAGCGTTGACAGGTTGCTTAGTTCTTTCATTAACAACTGACCAGTATCTTGAACCTGGTAAACCATTGTCTCTTGCAAATGACCAACATAATCTTGCTTGCCAAGTATGGGAAGCGATGTTACAACCAATAGCAGTAAGAATAATTAAAACTTCCAAAACAATGGCACCAGCTTTACTCTTCAAAGATTGATAAAAGATATCCATAATTGGTACACCGGTAGTGGAACTTAAAACGGCATCTAAATCCGTAATTGAGAAGAACATGGCAATTGAGTAGATGAATGAGGTTACAAATCCAATGACAACAGTAAGCATAATTGACTTAGGAATTTGAGTTTCTGGATTAACAATTTCTTCTGCCATGTGAGTAGCGGCATCTAAACATGAAAAGGACCAATTTGGATTAATCAAACCAACGATAAAGGCAATAGCGGAAGAAGACCAACCGGTACCATTGTTAAATTCAACAAATACAAATTCAGCGCTGGCATAGTTACCTGACAGCTTTGCCAATATAACGATAGTAATAACGACGAATGAAAACAATGAAGTGTATAAGGCACCTTGAGCGATTGCAGGTAAAGGCTTTTCCCAAATATTGAAAACGACTAATAAGACGTTAGCAATTTCGTAGGTGATAAAAACATGCCATGTCTTAACCTCAAAGTTTGGATCACTTTGACCTAAGGCGTACATACCAACGATACCAGACGCAATAGCAATGGTGACTGAAGCAGATGTGAATACGGAACCAGCCCAGGCAAAGGCACCACATAAATAAGATAAAAATGGAGCATACTTCTTTGGAGCTAATTTCATTGTCCAGTAGTACTGACCTCCAGCTGAAGGCATAGCACTGGTTAATTCGGATAAAGTTGCACCGATTGCCAATGAGATTACGGCAACGATCATAATACCATAGATAATCATCATTGGACCACCAGAAGCAATACCAGTGATTAATGATGCTGAGATCCCAAACCAAGAGTTAGTTAAACCAAAACCAACCCCTAAAAGTGACCAAATACTAAAGTTACGACGTAATTCTGGAGCGTAACCAGTTTCAGTAGCCAATTTAAGATTAGCTTGAGCTTCTTCTAATAACTTTGCAGCCTGACGGTCATCTAATGGACCAGCGCCTGGGCCGATGTTACGAGAAATATAGTTTTGCAAGTCGCCGACAGCGACGGAAGTTATTGGTTGGACATCAACATGTCCAGAGTTTTTCAGCAGCTTTTCCAGTGACATTTTGAATATGTGATTTTTTTGTTTTGGTAGAGTGTTTTAATTGTAGCCAGACAAGTTTACCCTATAACCAATAAATATCGAATGAATAAAATTGAAATGTTCTTCTTTTGATTGAGTCAATTCTCAGTTAATCTTTAGTTAAGTTGGGGAAGATTTACGTATATATATATGATTTTGACCAATTGAATTGCTACTGATAACAAACTTTTAGCGCCTACCCGAATCAGAAAATGCTTATCGCGATAACGGCGGTCAGAAAAAAAGGAAAGCCTTTTGACAAATTGCAAAAAATAATTATGAAAAATACACTAAATGTCAGAAAAAAACATCAGAAAATGTCAGTAAATGTCATAAAATATCAAATTGTTGGAAAGATATTTTGGCGCCATGAGGAGAGCTCCTTGATGAGGTGAATTTTCCCAATACGAGTGTATTAGAACTGCCGCGGATGTTGGTGGCCTCGCTAACTAAATCATTGTATTTCAATAAATTAACTCGTATGCTTCCATATTTGAAGGAGTTGGCCACAGATCCTATCAAATCGTGCATAACTACATCTACCCTTACCTCTAAGACCCATGTAGCTTGTAGGGGACAATTCACTGCTTTTCAGACATCTAAGATCTTTTTTCTTTCAAATTTATTGGGCCTATAATCCCTCAGTGGGGATTTTACTTTTTGCCTCCATTAATCTTTTTATTTTGTATTTTGTCTTTCTGTCAATTTTCTTCGTGTACCATGTTCTCTATTCTCTGTACTTGTTTTCCTTTTTTGGACAAACGATGCAGATCGCAAATCTTCTGAAAATATTAGAGTTAAGATATTCTGCATACAAGGGTAAAATCTATACTAACTTAGTAAAGTAATGCGACGATTACCTTTTTACTTAATTTCTTCAAATACTACCAATTTACATTCCTGATTAGATAAGATTTGTTAAATTTGAATTAATTAATTTATTTATTTCTTTTCTTTCATTCCTCCTTTGAGTTTTTCAATTCTTTCTTGTTGATAATTCTTGATGGGATGGTCGTGAATTATTTTCTGTAGATTCAAGGAGGCTTAATTACATTGTTGGAAGCACGTTCCCGCTAGTAGCTTAGCGGACGTTTGTTTAAAGATCGATGTAATCAAATCTTTCTGTAGCCGCTACGCTAGTGTACATCCGCTAGGATGCATCAAGAAGTGCTAGTATATGACGGCAGTTAAGCGTTCTATGATGTAATATATTCTCTATTGAGTATCCCTCCGCTAAATGAAGAGGAAAATTCTTTCGGGTCTGTTTCTTCGATAAGCAAGTGAATATTCTCATCTTTTAAGATAAGTTTCTTTTATAAATACAGTGAAAGAGCAAAATGTATAACAAGAATTTGATACATCAAACAAAATAAAAAAAAATGCAGGAAGCTAATTTATTGTAATGAAGCTATAAAAAATTCGTATGCAACCGAGTTTCGTGTTTATTTGAGCATAGTAAAGATTTCATTACATTCTTTCTCTCCTAAACACAAAGTACCAAAATTATTGGCTGCAAAATTAACCAAAGTCAATAAATCATCTTTTGCTGATGAGATAATATTTGGAACATTTTTAAAGTTTTTTTCAAATTGCTTAGCTGCTTTTGTTAATTCGAGTCTTTCTTGAAGTGCTTCTCTAGCTGATTCTTCAAGTTGCGCTGGTGTTGAAATGGATGAAGTGGGCCCTGGCGAAATTTTATTTAACATTTGGGTTGGAATTTTCAACCATGCTTCTTCCTCAGGGTATAAAGTAGGAATGTGTAACATAATGTCGATTTTCTTATTGTTAACCCACGCCTTTGGTGGTGGCACTGATGAAGATGTTATTGGTAACTCTAATTTGTAAATATTTTCCCGATCATTCTTTGTAAATAGCTTGGTAGGGATCTTACTCGTGAGAGAAACCATTGAAATTTCTCTTGCTGGATTAGAAGTAGTTATTTTCGGTACTTTAACTGGAACTGGGGTTGACGCACGTGTGGATACTGGTGAGTCCTTTGGAGTAGCAACTGGTGTAGTGTTACGAGGGGTTGACGTCTTTGATTTCTTTCCCTTGACAAACTTTACAGTTTCTCTCCTTTCCTGTTTCAAGAAATATTCCAAGTTTTTATCTAGAGTTTGGATTTGGGATAATAACCCTCTACCCTTTGCAAATGTAATTCCCTCCATCTCAGCAGTCATTTCACTAATATTGTTCTTTGAAGCAGCTAAAGCAGTAATTTCCCTAAACCCAATTTCAATATTCACGGCAAAACCCCTTGGAATGTCATCGTTGAGAACATAAATGGATGGTTGTATCTGATTATCGTACGGGTACTTTGGTGGTATGCAAAGACTTATCTTGAGAATATCAAGGTCATATGGGAATTCAGGATCTGATGGTGGGAACATTAACAGCAAGTAAATTGGACTACCCTCGTCAATATATTTGGCAATAAATTGATGTATAGGGTCTGATATAGCATTTTTCAGTGACCTCAGTGGTAAAACCGAACCTGTGTTATCTAACTCAGCTTCAACTGCAACATCTTCCACATTTGCCTCTGCCTTTTCAAGTATACTCTTCACTGAAACACCATTTATAGTTATAGGTTTGTACGATTTCAAAAGCTTGAGTATTTCCAAATATCTATAGTCATTTTTTATTTCTCTCTTCTTGGTCTTTTTGGGTGGCCTTTTACCGTTTGCCTTTAGTTTAGATTTAGATGAGTTTTCACCTCTATTTGTTCTGTTACTTCGATTGTTTTTCCTGGAATGACCACTATTGGTAGTTGTTCCGGAACCTTCGTTATTATTGGTATTATCCGACATTTCTTAATGAAGTTAACTGTATAATAAAAGAGATGACTTTACAATAGAGAGAGTTTATACTATATGTATGAGTCAATATCAAATAAATAGATGGCAATATAGTATGCAGGCCTTTTTATTTTATTTTGTTTCTTTATGATTGAGAAAAAATCTTAAGAAAAATAAAAGTTGTTTAATATGCAGGTTCGGAAGAAAAGAAAAAGATAGAGAAATAAAAAAGCATGCCTTCAAGATATTTATTTATTTTTATCCAGAGAATGTTCATATAAAACGTGAAGTGGCGTATTTTGATATGGTGCAAAAACAAGCATTGGTGCATTAAGATTACATTATTTACTTAAAATTAGTAAGTAACCAAACTATCTTGAAATTCTTCAATGTTCATACAAGATTAACGTTTTATGTAGGTTGTTTCACAACAGCTATGAATATTGATATTGATTACCTACCTTTTCCACTGAATTACTGTGTGGGGACTTGGGTGTCAATTGACATATATAAAAGGTTTTCCGTAGCTTCCGAGGGTGGTGATGGGGTAAATCACCAAGAAAACTTCACTAGAGCGGATTTATTCTAAAATGCAATGCCTCTTATAGATCGGCTAAATTAGCTGCAACAAGATGCACAGTAGGTTTTTTATTTTTTTTTTTTTCTTGTCCTTTTTAGTCGATCATTTTCCAGACAATATCTGTATATGTATAAAAATGTTTATAAAACATCCAATTTTCTTATTCAAATAACAAGGCTTATTCATGTTTTGGAAAGTCGTTACTTTTATATTTATTTTTATTTTTATTTTTATATTTATATTCATATTTATATTGTGCTCTTATCCTATTTACGTAATATGCTCAATAAATCTTACTAATTGAAGAAAGTCTGTATCGGACAAGGCTGAAGAATAAAATAAAACTTTCTCAAGATGCATGCATTCCCAGTTGCATAAAAAATATATCTCTATGGTGACAATACACAAACATACAAGTTCGTTGACCAGGTGAGTCTTGCTTAGTCATGGCTAATATCTTCTCCGGTTGTCGTGAATACACAATGGCTTCTAAATTCTGTAATAATTAATCTACTAGAATTTTCGAATGAGGTCAATAACAAATTTGCTCATCTGCGGTTTTCGAAAAACGAATGTGAGGGTGATATTTCCACAAGGAGAGACAACAAGAGATTGAAAATAAATAAATAGAATTGTAGTTTGATGATATGGCTCTTTCTTTTTTTTTTTTTGGAAGTTAAATGAAAGAGCTTGCTTGTAATTGAATTTTTATTTTTAGCGCCTAGCTGCGCGTAGATGAAGACAGATCATGGAATGTCTTTGGCGGAGAAAATCCTTCTCTTTCCTGTGAATGGCATTGTTATGCATTGACGCTCTCTTCCTCTTAACCTTGATGCACATAACGAAGGATCTAAAAGGAAGATTAGAATTTACACTGATCGTACGGCATTTTCAATCATACGACTTCATCTTACTACGCATCGAATACCTCATGTAGCAAAAGTAACACCCTTACAATTGTTTTGATCTTGCAAAGCCGAAAAATAAAAAATTAGTTGACGCCGACTTCGATCTCAGACATCAAGCAAAGCCACACACAAGTGTTGGTAACTTATGCTAATTTGGCAAGCCACAAACATTTTAGTATAAGTAAGTCGGTGATTCAATAGATTACTTCGTTTTAATAGGAGCTAGCACCCACGACTCAAATTCTTAGGAGTATCGGAATGTTTTCCATAAATTAAGTATAAATACTTTATTAGTGTAATTGGTGGGAGATTGAGACATGAAAAAAATACTCTCAGAATGAGTGTCAAAAACCCATTTTTTGACACTGCAAAAGAATAAAAAAATAAATGTTTATCCGTGCAATGAATGGGAAGATAGGTATTTTTTCTAAAAAATATCTGTGACCGAGGTGATCTAAAAAAGAACAATTGTGATCTCGACCTACGTCTTTTTAGCACATAATCAAAGTCAAAGTGTCACAACATTGAGTTTTGATGAGAGTTCAAGATTACAATGCAAAAACATAGTTATAATCGTGCGTTCAGTTTTTTTGGGTATGATTAGGATATACTGCACGGGGTGATGTGACTCCATGGGGTGACTCCATGGGGCAATTGAAAGTGTGATAAACGCCTAATAACTTCACCTCCGTCACAATATTTTATAAATTGTATATAATTTTTTTTTTTTTTTTTTTTCGCGAATGTAAGTATTTTTTTAATCACAAAATTTGCCTTGTACATATTTTCTATGATCATCGCTTTTGATTTTTTTTTTTTATTTATTTTTCCTATCATTCTACTCCTTTAAGAAGTTGAATCCACGTGGTATAATCTTACTATTTGGATATGATACACAGATATAGACCCATTGGGATGACCAGCATTTTCATATGGTATGTCAACACTCTATTCCCTATATACTTCAAAATTACCTAAAAAATAAAATACAAATAAACTTTAATTCTTACATCTTTTTTCTTTTCCCGCTAAGATCTCACCGCAAAATTTTTGGCACTTACTTCCTAAGTTTATGCGGTTATGAGCTATCTACATTTTATCTTATCAAAACATTATTTTTTAATGTATCTATGTATATATTTTATTTTATTAACCCATCTAGCTGGTCTCGATCCTGATTCCGGTCCCAGTCCTAGTTTGACACTACGGATGTATGTGTCGCAATAGTATCAAAGGCATTATATGTAAATTGTTTTGGAGAGGGGAGAGTACCCCTCCATCTTTATCAATGGCTTATTGCCTTTGCCGCTGTTGCTGTTGCTGTTGCTGTTGATGTTTCTGTTGCAGCAAGCGCTTCTTCCGCTGTCGTGGCTGCTGTTGCTTGCGATTGGGCTTATGTTTGGGGAAAAAACTTCTGTATCACTGAATTCGATAGAACTCGCATCCGATGATGTATTCAAATGATCAAGTTCATCTTGCCAATCTATCTTAAAGCAAACATCTCCACAAAAAAATGATTCTAATGTTACAGAGCATGTATATTCTTCTTTAATGGCACTTGTTAGCTCATTTTCACTATTTTCCAGTAATCCTTTCTTAAATTCAGCCTTGATGGAATTTAAACAAGAATATGTAAGATATATTCCCAAAGTTTTCCAAAATTCTTTATCATTTTCAATTATATCAAGATCAATTGAAATTTCAATGGCTGACAAGAAATGATCTTCTAAACTTGTAAGTAATTCAACGCTAACATTCAAAGGTTTTGAATGTGATATTAATTCATGTAAAACTTCATTCCATGTGTGTAGTGGGTATACTTTGTCATCCACTAGCTTATTGGTGAGTATGAAAGACGTTAGAACTAAGAATATCGTAAAATTTGATTCTGTTTTGCAATCAACTGTAATTATCAGATTCTGTTGATATTTATACAATAGGTATAAACTAGCTATTAAATGTGGAAGCTTATACTGAAAGTTGTGAATCAAAAGCAAGAGTAAGTGTTCGTACTGTTTATAATTGTTATGTCTTCTCTCACTACCAATAATCATCTTCCACGCACAGACAATATAGACATGGCTAAAAGTCTGAGACGTCGAACAAAAACTCATTTGATTTTTCGTTTTTTGTTGTTTGTGAGAGATGATTTTTAACTCAGAACTCAGAACTCATAACGATAATAGTGGATTACGACCTCATATATACGGGGACAGAAGTATCTTCCCCCTTTTCCAAAACTTGTCACAAAATATTATTTTTTTAGAACTAAAACATTACTGTCAGGTTATTTTTCCCCTTCCAATCTGTTTAACCGAAATAAAAAAATATTAGCATGCGCAGCACTACTGTTTATTAATTTCACACTTGTGCTGTAAGTCAAGATTATTATTTCGCCGAAAAAACAATTCCGGTAATCAGATGAAAATATTATTTTAGTGCATATATATTTTAATCGTCAAATTTTTACCAGGCGTCTTTCGATAGAACCGTTTGTTACATATACTTATAGAAAATTAAAGAAAAAGAAAATTGACCACAATAACAAAAAGAAAAAAATTCCAATAAATATGCGCCGAGTATACAGCTCTTTATCTTTTATCCGCTAAGGGCAAGGACAAGCCACCCACGTACAAACGATGCGTATGAAGGTGATCCCACTAGCATTTCAACAGGAGTGGTACAATTCCAGAATGGTGAATTATGACGGGGTTTTTTTTTTTCATTCAACTTTTTTTTTTTTTTTCTTATTTTTTTTTTTTCTGTTAACTTTTTTACCTTTTTTTTTCACAGCCATCGAAGATTCTCATATGTTTTTGCCAGTACCGTAAATAAAAAGAAATATTGATACCTATATGAATGCATCTTATTTGCATCAATTCGATGAATATTTCGTTTCCCATCTCGTCTATGTACAGATTGAATCAGTGTGGTATATTAAAAAAACGGCGATGTTAAGTATTCTTTGCAAATGAAGAACTTTAGAAGTAGTAAAAAAAAATTACATTGTGAGTGGAGAGGGCCTAGGAATAAAAGTCTCCGTTTCATTACTTCTTCCGTCCATGACGCAGGATCATGAAATGTAAACGACCGTAATGCTGATCTTTTTCACCCTTTTTATTACCAAAGTAAGATTAAAGGTGGGTTGTCAGTTCTCGCCTATTCCCTTTCGACTGACTTTTCCTTTGAGCCTCACCGAAAATTATCAGCAACTTCAACTTCCAACCAAAAGGTGCCAGCAAAGCACCACCTTCTCGGTGAATAAGAGCCATTTAAAAAGAACAAGACAAACCTCATAAAAAAAACTTTTCTTTTTCCCACAGAGCCTAGTATAATCCTTGCAATGTTAAAGTAAATGTCTCTAATTCTAGTTCTGTTCTGCATTATCGATTCAGGTTCTGGTTCTGATTGAAAGGTAACTAGGGCTGTTGAAATGACAACTAGTGCAGTTTCGCTCGAATTTTATATTTGAAGTACGATGCAGCCATGGCCATGTTTCAAAGAATTCAAAAATGCGCTTACTCCTTCATACTTGCCATTGTATAGTCTAAATCGGAAACTGTTAGAAGGATATTGCGTATCCACGGATTGGAATTGTTTAAGAAAATGTGTGATCGTGCGTGTGCAGTGAGTTTCATTTTCGACTGTAACATTCGTTGATGCAGCGAAAGCGCTTAATTGTTTAAACCGC
Organism: Dujonia santamariae; assembly: GCA_030578175.1. Taxonomy (NCBI): domain Eukaryota; kingdom Fungi; phylum Ascomycota; class Pichiomycetes; order Serinales; family Debaryomycetaceae; genus Dujonia; species Dujonia santamariae. The sequence continues at coordinate 186,311 of JANIVZ010000018.1, forward strand.
TCTTTTACCTTTTATACGTACGTTTTATTTTGAAAATACGCTGTTTAAGTATCTTATGTATTAGATTTAAATGTAGGGAGTTCCAACTTAAATTTCCAAAGTCACTTTCACTAACCTATTCCTTCTTCAAATCTGGAAGCACTCTTCCTTATTCAAAGAAATACTACTTAGCGTGATTGTTTCTATCGCGCTCATGCTTAAAAATATAAGCTTAGCCTCACCCTAGTTAGGCTGGACTAAGAGACAATGATATTGTAGAAAAGGGGATTATAATGTTGTTGAAACGAATGAAGT